>APFE031427767.1:0-13974 GCA_000404065.3 Pinus taeda
ATCCCATGATTGCATAATCTTTTCCTTCATAAGGTCTTATGTTTTCCCTAGTAATAATGTTGTCTCCACTATTCTCATGCTTAAATTTCTCTTCCTGCTGCAATATAAATTGATTCATGTCTCCTTCATGAACAATTTGACCTTTTTGGCCTTCATATGAGACTAATTCAAAATGTAGAGATGATTTCCTTAATGAACCATCATAGTACATGGTTGTAGCACATGATCAAAAGTACATGAGGCACTTGGATTATGTGTCATATTGTTCACCTTTAAATTTCTAATGGAAGCCAAGAAATGACGAGTACAAAGCCATGGGAAGAAGAAGTTTGCAACAAGGCTTTGTTCACACACTCTTGAAATCACTTGGAAGCATATTTTAGGCTTGGATAAGTTGTATAACCCTCACCAACCACTCTTATTTTTTGTTATGTGCAAATCATATTGTCAAAGCTTCACATTGGTAAGTCTTCTTATTCAATTAATTTGTGAGTTATTGAAGAAACTATTTGATAACATTGTTGAAGTAGGATTGGTTGCTATAAAAAAATGTTTCTATGCATGGAAAATAAGAAGACAATCATTATGGGCTGCAATTTATGATCATTTCTAGCCATACTAATGGGATGAACTTCACAAGGATGGAAAGCACATTTTATAGATGTAGTAAGAGTCTTGATGTGTTCTTCACAATATGACATTCTACCAAGGATTGAACAAATTGTGGATAACTAAGTAGTGACAAGAACCTCATAAATAAACAAAGAGTTATGCTACCACATCTATAATCTTGAAAAAATGAGAGAGAAAAGTGCATCTTGTTGGGATAGAGGGTTATATTTCTCTCTTGTAGATTTGGTCAAGGATGTAGTTGAAATGGTAGAACAAAGGAACTCAAGGAACCGATTGGATTATGAGCCTTTGCAATGTTTTATTTGCATGAGGACATGCAAAATCTTCGGTGTGGAGGAATGTTGCGCTTCCAATTTGTCATAATTTTTTTGATGAAACCATCCATTTTCGCATCATTCCATTCACCCATTGTCATCATTTTTAACCATATTTCTTCATAAATGCACCAAATTCCCACATACATTTTTAAATGGTTTATTATTATTATTTCCATTATTTTTAGTAGATTAAGAAAAATTTTGCATGGTTTTACTAATGATAGTTTAGCAAGTTCAAGTTGTTGCAGTTTTGTTAAGTTTTTGTAGCTATCTCCATGGTTGAGGTAGTAGCACCACTCTAGAAGGAAATCTGACACATGGGATTTGTATTGGTCAAATTCCACCCAACTCACACATGTGGACCTCCAACAAAAGATCAAGGGAAAAAAGAAGCAATTTTGACTAGTCAACTTCAAATGTGTTTTTTGATCAAGTGAAAGTGAAATTCAGGAAACAAAAACATAGGTTATGTTCTGAATAGGCCCAATTAGATTCGCTTTGAGCGGTTTTCTCAAATTCGTTACCATTTGACATGTTTTCAAAGTTCTTTGGAGCCTTATTTTATAGATTACATGGATATATGGTTTTTCAATTTTTCATTTAATGCACAGTCAACAAAAAGGCACGAATGAGCTATTCTTTAGCAAATTCATGGAATATAGATAAGTTTGATCAAATCTAGCATGACCTTTGATCTAAAAATCCATGAAATTTTATTTGATTTGATCTCATGACCAAAACTCAAGCAAGAAAATTATGAGTTTGTTAATTGTCTCAAAATTCTATAAATTGTAGTCTCTTTGATGAGAGGGATGATCACACATGTTAAGGATGATTACAATTTTTAATTGTTGTTGCTGATTGAAGAAGAAAAACTCTATTTTTTTCCACTTAATGTAAATTTTTTAAAACAGTGCATCTTTGAATGAAATTGGTGATTTAAATCTCTTGTCTTGATCTGAGTTTTCAACACCTTGCAGTCCTCAGGAGGGCCCCCTCGAGATTTGTGAAAATAGTATAGATGCTTTCCATTTCTTTCATATTCTCATGAATGATTTGTTTTACATAGATTAATTGTTTATGCTTTCTTATATTAAAAATATTCATGATTCCATAGATTAAATTTTGTAGGTTTTATAACAAAATCTCCATGCTTTCATAGGATAAAATTTTTCTAGTTTAACATTAATTTCCTTTCCAAAAACTTAGTACTTTCATATTTTATATTAAATAATCTAATGAATCTAATTTCCTTTTGAAGTTTCCAATTTATTTCAGTTTTTCCTAAATATTGAAAGTTAATCTCCCAGCACACATGGTGTAGTGTACTTCGCAAGCTCACCCAGATTGACATATAAACACAAGTAATTTAACAGTCAATTAAATTACCCAACACATAATTCTTTTTACTCCTTCGACTTGTTACTCTTTCAATCACTATGGAGCATGATTCAATACCACCTAATTTGTTGCATGACATCATGTGGTGCTCATTTCTCAATGTTCCTGAGTCACATTTTTGTCATACCACTATATCTTCAAGGAAATTATAAACCTCATTTGGCCATATATAGTCATTGTTGACCTTTTGTGTCAGCCATCCCTGTGTCAATTGTAATTGGAAACTTCATATTTTCACATCATTTCTCGTTTTATGCCATGTATATTGATGGGAGATTCATTAAGGCCTTCCTCTAAGGGATATTCTCTTGTCAACCTTAACTCATTATCTAAGAAATAGTTCTAAGATTACCTTGGATCTTTCATTCCTTAGTGGAAAGCCTCCTCACAATCAATAATTTGTTTATCTTATTAACTCCTTATTTGTTGAATCCATGTGTGTTTAACGTTAACACATTTATTCACACTTTATGGGATGTGTTAGGTACCTTGGGGTCCAATTTCATCATTGGTGGGTCCCCTCACATTTTTCAATAGTATACCCTAATGATTGGTAATCATACAATTTCTACCATGCTTGAGATCAATACATTTATTCACATGTCATATATTTGTACCATCGGGGTTCAATAGAAGACCTTGGGTTTGGGAAAATCTGACTCTTATATAGAACTCCTCCCAAGTTATGGTTGAGTTTGTACCATCTCATGTACTTTGATGACAACTTTGGGGCACCACTTGTTTAGGTTTCCATAGTCTTAATAATGTATACTACGACATAGATCCATGATGTATTTT
Source organism: Pinus taeda (assembly GCA_000404065.3). Taxonomy (NCBI): domain Eukaryota; kingdom Viridiplantae; phylum Streptophyta; class Pinopsida; order Pinales; family Pinaceae; genus Pinus; species Pinus taeda. The sequence goes on from APFE031427767.1 coordinate 3,150, forward strand.
ATGGTGGCTATGATATTTTGGTTTACTACATGGATTCCTTGTATATTTCTTGTGGCCATCTAATATCATTTAATGTCATGGATCCATAGTGTATTTTGGAAGCCATGTTTGGTTATTCTTTATGCTAATCATGGGTATGCTCACCTCAAGGATGATATATTTATGAATGATACCTCAGTTGTCAAAGTTGCTCCAATCCGATCCCTTGGTAATAAATCTTTCCTTTCATTTTGATACTTACTAGTAATGAATTTCAGTCATTAGTTTCTCTTTTGACTTCATTCAGTAGGAAGCATAGGTTATAACCATTTTTCCCACTCCATTTTAGCAAGAGGAACCTCAACTCAACTCACTTTAGTTGTTGGTATAAATGCACCCTTCATCACCCTTGAATGTGCCAAAATAGGCACGCCATCACTCCCATGTGAATTGAATCCTTGTATACCATCGCTTCCTTTCCAGTATGTAGCCTATATCTAGTACACAACTTACCTTAAGTCTAGGATTTTATCAAGCCTATATTTCTAAAGAATTTCCTTCCTAATAGGATTAACTCAACCTAGATTGGCATGAGTTTTCTTGGGTTCAATAATTATAGAAGTTTCCTAAATTTTCATGGCCCTAAGTGTCTAAATACATCCTCCCAAATCTAGGAAATACCTTTATAATGAGACTCTCTAAGGGGTGAAAGAGGAGGAGAACATACTAAGAGAACCTTATGTCGCAAAAATGATCCAAGTGGAAAGTGACATCCACCCATGGTATTCAAGGAGACACCAAAGGTAAGATAATATGAATATTAGGCCTCACAATTCAAAAGATAGATGTTTTCTTTAGGATGTAGATGTGAAAGACTTTCTAGTTCCATTAATAAAGAGTTCGGTATTATTTTGTTCTTTGTATTTTATTTTTTATGTCTTGTGGAAATATTTAGCCTCCTTCTACTCATGATTTGGATAAATGTGTATTATAATTGGTTACGACTCCATGGAAACTAGGGTTTGCAATAGATTTCAAGGTTCCCAAACGAAGTATAGGTGTAGGAGAAAGGGATATTTTCCATGGGGGAATCTCCATCACTCCCTTCATTTTTGTGGAAAAAATTGAAAGTCATCCCATTTATGGCACCAAAGGAGACCACCTTCCCAATAGTAATAACCATTATTCCTACTTCAATTCCCTCTGTAAGATGGAATAGTGGCTATGGAATTGTTCCCTTTAAGACATCCTCCCAACTATCCTGAAGATAAGTTCCATACATTCCTTGATAGAATTCATTCCAATAGAATGATATATGGCATCCTTATCGATCAAAGGATTTCCATTAACACAAGCTATGGTACGTTCCACCAAGGAATGGCAGATGATGTTTTCATAAAGTATGTCGAGATCCCATTCCTGGAGTAGGTGTGGCCTGACATTGTGTACTTCAAACTTCTAGAACTTGAATATGATGAATTTATAGGTGGAAAAAAAATCTTGTTTCTACTAAGTGATCCTAGAAGATGGTCTTTGGATAAACATGAATGAGTTCTATAATTTTTATAGTGGAAATTTCTCCATCCCTACAATTTGGAGCTTCCTGGGGATGTATTCCATGGAAGCGATACCTCAACTACAAAAGGATCAGTGCCACATGATGGGGTGTGTCCCCTTACAAGATCCACGCCTTAAGTTTTGAGGTCTCACTGGGGTTCATGACCATCGCCCCCAACTCTATCGACTACAATGACATCCTCCAATATGACATCCATAGCCTCTATAGCTTATTGTTGACCATCACCATGCATTGAAAGATCTAGAATATGTTGAACAAGTTCCCCTTTGTACTCATGCTATTAATTTTTGTTGGGTTAGGGTCAAATGCTACGAAATGGAAAAGACAAAATAAATCCAACTAAGAGGACCATAGAGGAGATTTTCAAGTGATGGATTCAACTGGGATCTTTTTATACCTTCAATAGATATCATTCTAATCTTCACAACAAAAATTAGGAGCTTCATCCCTTGGATTAATTTTCCATGGCCTCTTCCTTGATGGTCTCATAAGCTTATAAGGGCTTTTTCATTTCCACCACATTGAATAATACCATATAACTTGATCACATAAGCTCTTCTACTCACTAATAGACTTCTACTTCAATAAATTCAAGGATTGAAGCTTTAATTACATGGTACGGTTGGTTTCTCTTCAAGAGAATCATCCCATAGGTGCTTGATATCATCATCCCTTAAGGTCATTAGGGTTGTTATGGTTGATACCATGGAGACATTGGGCTAATGGAGAAATCAACTAATGTTATCAATTTTCTAGCCATCCATGTTGTTAAGAAGTCCAATTCTAGGTACCTTAGGTTTCCTATGGGTTGTGCCCCAACGGGTCATATATTGTATGATTAGGTCATGAGGAATAATCCTAAGAATCAATATTAGTTTAACCAAGATTGGTTTGAGCTGAGAGTTGGACATGGGTGCATGTTGTAGTACACTCTCTTGCATCCAATAGAGTTCAACAATGTGAAGGAAGAAGATTTGAGGAACTTGTGTTAGTGAATGAGAAAAATGCCAGGAAATATTGAGATGTCATAATTGGACCACTTGGTCAAGGAATTTCCAATGCATGTAGTTTATCACTTGTTGAGAAAGATCTAGTGACTAGATACACTAATCGAGACTCCACTATTGTTGATGTTTGAAATAGTGTTGGTGTTGTTGACATTGATTTCATCATATTCAACAATAGCCATTTTCCATTGATGTAAATGGGGGAGAGAAAGAGCAAGGAGATCAGTTTTGAGAGGCCAGTTTCAGATTGGATAATCAGGTGGGGTTTCCATCAATACCAAAGGGAGAGAAGGTTGTAAATAGTGTTGTTTGGTTGCAATTGATATCAACCTTCAGAGAGATTATTGTTTGGTCATCAATCATAATGGAACAAAATCAATCCTTGATTTGATCACTAAAGGTAAGAAATAAATGCATTAATTGATTTTATTTGGTCATATTTGACAATCACCAAAAATAAGGATTAAACACATTAAATGACTTGATTTGGTCCTATTTGATATGGTCATAAAAGGAAACAGAAAATAATTAATGTATTGATTTGGTCTACCTTGATGAGGGAAAAATTAATCATAAATGTAGTATGCCATTGTTGGATATTAGATTTTCTACAATGCATAAGGAAGTTGTTAATATACATGTAGTAGAGATCAAAAATTAGAGCTACAGAGATCTAAAATATCATTATAGATGTGTATCGTGATTTTACCTTTTTTTACAGCTGATGATTGTGTTGTGTGATAGAGTGAGGGTTTGTACAATTGTTTTTTTGTGTAAGTCAGATAGATATATTATAAAACAAAATATAGTACAAAAAATCTATTGTTGCAGATCGAGACCTGAGGAAGACAGGCCAACAGACAGGCTAACAAACACTAGACACCAGCACTAAGATAGCAAGAAACTGTGAAGTTCAAAATGCAAACCACACACCACGCAGGGTGGCATGGCCATTTATCTGCTACGCATAGCGTTAACACAAACTAACTGCGCCACTATAACTAGAAAACATTCAGGAGATGATTGAGTTACAGTCCAAGAAGTCCACCTAAACAGTCATCAAAACAAAATAGAAGGAGCAGACAGCCCCGACTTACTGCGGGGGCATCCCGAACCTGCTTGCAATATCCAATCCCTATTCCAGGACGTGCTTGTCTGCTCTTTCCTGCAGGGAACGATAATTGTGAATTTCCTTCGACGGTTCCTGCTGCTTACCAGCAGAGCTTGGGGGGTCCGGACTCAGCGTCTACCGAAGAAGTTTAATAAGCAGGGTTAACTTTTTGTTGACAGTTTCCGCAACCTCATGCACTGCCGAAATTTTGTCGTCCAACGCCTCACAAATCTCATACAGACCTTTCAGTTGGGCTTCAGAGATGGGGTTCTCCCCTTGAGAATGCTGGTTCCCTTCATCCTTGGATTCTAGAGCTCTCGCCAAAAGGGTCTTAATCCTCCAACTCTCCACTTGAGTGCACATGAATTGCGTAGCTCTCCTGGCGGTGGTGCCCGGGTCCATCAACCAGTCGACCTCCCTTGCTATGTCCTCCTCTGTGCACGACCGTTCCTCCTCCTTAACTGCAGCTTCCATATCAGCAATCCGTCATTTGTTTCTCGTTGTTGATCGAGTCTCATACATGCTCCTTGCAGTCTGAAGCTCCTGGTTTGCATATTTGCCTCGATAGCTTTCAGTATCCATGTTGCCCCGGTTATCCGTCTCTTGATGACCAACACGGAACCAAGAACAATAGAAAACCATAGTAATATCCTTAGAAAGAGTGATGGAATCATCGCTCCCAATGTTTGTTAAATAGCCTCTTGCCTTGAGGTCTCCCAAGATGAGCCTCACCTCCCAAGATGTCGTGGGAGTACCATCATCATCATTCCTGTTGATGGCCGTGAATGCTACGTGATACCTCTAGATCTGATAATAAGTATTTCTTATACCTAGATGAGTGTATTCGTGCCAAGAGTCCATCCTACTGAGGAGGCCGCTGCAGTAGTCCCTTCGATAAATCAAATTGTAGGTATAATCTGTGTGCCCCTTCTGTTGCCATAAATGTTGTCGCCGATCTTGTCCTTTCGCCCTATGCCAACTTTCACCTCTCATATTGTCTCCCGATTGTTCCATTTGAGGTGCCGTAAAATTCTACCGTTTCCCGGTTAAGCCCAGTTTAAATTGCCCACGTCTTCTCTTGCCAGCTGTGAGCATCTCTCCTTAAGGCTCGGACTGTCCACGTGCTGCCAACAGCTGTCCCATCCCCTGTCTTGGTTGTCAATGCTGTAGTTTTCCAAGTAATCATCCATCCCATTTGCCTTATGCCTCACCGTTTGAAAGACTAATCCTTTCATTTCGCCAATTAATTGTGCAATGTTCTCCGTCACCTTGGCTAGCCTCCAGTGTCTCGTAGCTTTGCAAGCTTGAGTGCCTCCCTGAATTTTCTTAGCAACTAAGATGACCAGGGATGAGTCGCCTTCCACCACTGCATTACTATTCTGTAAACTCTTTAGAATTCTCAGCCCTTGTTCTAACGCCGCGAACTCCATCTCATTGTTCGTGCCTTCTCCCAACGCCCTGTAATAAATAAGCACAATTTCTCCCTCCTGGTTTCTAATAACACCTCCTATGCCAGCTCTTATGGGGTTGCCTCTGGAGACACCATCAAAATTCAGCTTCAGACCTCCCTCTGGCAGGCAATTCCATCTGTTGACCTCCGAATTTGGTTGTTGGTGGTGTCTCGGCGTTGTTATGCTATGGTTGGCTTCCAGTTGAAACCATCTCAAGATATGTAAGTCCCGAGCCGATGGCTTCTCATTGGGATCCCCCTTGCGTTTTGTCTGAATTAATTGTTTAATATTTGTTAGTATAGTTACTTTTGAATACTCGGTATTTCTGTGTTCATCCTGAAATACCCTCCTGTTGCGCTCTTTCCATATTGTCCACAATACAAAGCCTGGGATGGCTTTCCAGATGTTATTGACTCTCTGGTTTTTGGAAAAATTGTTTTGCCAGTTTAGAATCGTATTTCGGATGGACTCTCTGTCACGGTCTAATTTTCGTAGAATTCCCTCCAACCAGTTCCATAAATGGTTAGCCCATTCACAAGAATTAAATAGGTGGTTTATAGTTTCTTCTTCTCCTAAGCACATTGGGCACCTGGATTTTCCACTGAACCCTTTTCTGCGCAGATTGTCCCAAGTCAAGGTTTTGTTCCACATTAGTAGCCATAGGAATGTTTTAATTTTCAGCCAAAAAAGGCTATCCCACACTTTGTTGCACCAGGGCACTGCTTCCTCCTGTTCTGCCTTTACTATCATTTCCCTTGCTTCTTTTAGTGAGAAATTTCCATTTCCTATCATACCCCATCTTAGCTGATCTTCTTCCTCTGTTTTCCTTATCTTTCTTTTAAGAATCTGACTATTGAGTTGTTTTGTACTTTCATTTCCCTCAATGTTGTTGTCATCGTTGAGATGTATCCATTCTCTCCAGTTTGCATCTCTGCTACTTTGATCCCAGTAATGGCAGACTCTGTTTCTGCCTTCATTCTGACTGATCTGTTTGAGATAGCTTAGCTCTGGGGTGTCCAATTTTGGGAGTTGCTACCAAGCATCTTCCCAAAACAGGGCCAACCTTCCATTGCATATTTCCCAGAAGCTATTTTCCTGCACTAGGCTCCGTTTTTGTCTTGCAAGATTCCATATGGGCGAGCCCTCTAGAACTTCCTGCAATCTTATGAGATCCTGATGATTGCAGTTTGGGATGTATTTGTATTTCCAATGTCTGGCCCATGGCAGATTGGACTCTTTAATCCATCTCCACCATAGCTTTGCACCGCAGGTCATGTTGACGACTGACGGATCTAGTAGATTTAGTCCCCCCATATATTTCGGCTTGCATAATTTGTTCCAGGCTACGAGCGCCCATTTTCTCTTGTCCCCATTCCCACTCCATAAAAAGGATCTCTGTATAGCTCTGATTTGGTGAAGTATCCCCTTGGGAGCCGGTAGCATGGATAATAAGTACTGCGGTATAGCCTGTAACACAACCTTGGTGAGGATTAATCTTCCGGCAAAGTTGAGCGCCCTGTGCGTCCAGTGTTTGCATCTATTTTCCATGTTGGCTATGATCTTTTCCCAGTGCACTTTCTGCCAAGGTCGGAGAGTGAGGGGAGCCCCTAAATATCTCGAAGGTAACCCACCTATCCGAAAACCAAGAAGTTGAGAAAGGTGAGCCTGAATAGCTTGATGAGTGTTGAAGAAGAAAATCGTAGATTTGGAGAAAATGATTTCCATTCCTGAGGCTCTGCTGAAGAGATCTAAGATTCCCTTGAATGCCAAGGCCTCTTTCACTGTGGGGCTGCTGTGTAACATAGTATCATCCACAAACTGCTGATGGGTGGTAGCAGGGATAGACGGGATTGGTTGAAGACCCTTGATTACCCCTTCCGCTTTCTTTTTGGCTATGATTCTGCTGAGACCCTCCATGAGGATGACGAATAGGAAAGGGGATAGAGGATCACCCTGTCTTATTCTTCGCGAGGGTGAGAATGGTTCAGAGGGGGCTCCATTAACTAAGATCGAGAACCTTGATGATTTTATGAGGGCAAGAATCCAGTTGACCCAATGCTTGCAGAATCCGAAAGCGTTCAGAATAGCTTCAAGGTAATTCCAGCTCACCTTGTCATAAGCTTTTGATAAATCAAGCTGCATTAACATCCCTGCTTTTTTCCTTGAATGGAGAGTTTGGATCATCTCTTGAGCAAGAATAATATTATCTAATATCTGCCTTCCCTCTACATAGCCCGATTTCTCTTCAGAGATGATGCCCGGAAGAATGGGCTTCAGCCTGTTAGCAATAACTTTTGATATTATTTTATAGATGACATTGCAGAGAGCAATAGGTCTGAACTTTTCAAGAGTGTTGGCTTCCTCTACCTTCGGAATAAGCGCTATGAAGGTCGAATTAATGGATTTGAGAATGGTTCCAGAGTGTTTGGAGTCCTCTACAACATCCCAAACATCCTGCTTCGCAATATTCCAGCAAGCCTTGTAAAAATTGATTGTAAACCCATCTGGCCCAGGGGCCTTATCATTTGGCATGCTTCTGACCTCTTCCTCCACCTCTTCCAATGTGATTTCCCTACTGAGGGCCCAATTTTGCTCAGAGGTAACAGCTTTAGGAATGGCTTTTAGAAGTTCCCTAATGGCTTCCCCTCTATTTATCTGCGGTTCCTGTGCTATGGAGTTGAAATGAGCTGAGAGCAACTCTGATATGTCATGGTGGTTCTTAACTGACTCCCCATTTCCATTTCTCATCTCAAGAATTTTGTTTGAACTTCTGTAATCTAGAGCAGATCTGTGAAAAAAATTTGTGTTCTGCTCTCCCTCTTTTAGCCACTGAATTCTTGATTTTTGCCTCCAGAGAATTTCTTCCTGCCGACATCGACTGTGCCACTGTTGAGTTAGATTTTTTTCCTATTCTATAGATTCCTCACTGTTTTGCCCGACTACCCACTCTCTGTGAATTTGTTCCAACTTATCTTCTATAAGGGTTTTCTCCTTGAAGATATCTCCAAAAACTGTTTTGTTCCACTCTTTTACCTTGTCTTTAATGAGTCTTGATTTCTTCTGCAGATTAAACATTTTGGATCCCTTACCTTCTAGAGGTTCTAACCACCAGTTCTCTACCAGCTGAAGGAAGTTGGGATGATCCAACCAAAATTTTTCAAATCTAAAGGGTTTATTCCTTGGTGTGCCTTGAACAACAACTATGAGCGATATTGGCCAATGGTCCGATCCTCCACTAGGAAGGATGTCTGTCTCTACCAGGATACCATCCATTATGATGCTCTCAGAAATCAAAAATCTGTCTAAGCGAGAGGCTATCATTCTATTTCCCCCTCTTCTGTTATTCCATGTGAAATTGCCACTCTTGGTATAAATGTCTACCAATTTAGCGTTCTCAATGAAACTAGTGAAAGACTCTACATCTCTGTTAAGTTTCCTTAGACCTCCTTTCTTCTCTAGAAGGGTTGTTATCATGTTGAAGTCACCCCCCAGAATACATTTGGACATTGGATGCCTAATAATAAGTCTATTTAAGGAATTCAGAAAACTGATTTTATCTTCTATCTTCTGTGGTCCATAAACATTTACACATAAAAATGATTCAGAATTACTTGTGGGTTGATCTTCCACAGCAATGAAATGCTTGTTCTCTTCTGCAGATAGTATTTGAATTTCTCTTGTGTCCCATAGTGTGGCTAGGCCTCCTTCTCTGCCCTTACTTTGAACTTCTAGAAAGTTTATGTGCCTTCCGATCTTCTTGGTAATCCTTTCCATACTGGAACTGCTACATTTGGTTTCCTGTAAGAACATGATTTCCGGTCTATATTTCTGGAATTTGCGTTTCAGTAGTCTGTGCTTTGCTTGGCTGTTTAGCCCTCTTACATTCCAAGATATGATCTTCATGACAAACTTGAGGTATTATTGAAAGGACGGGAAGGCGCTAAGAGCCTTCATCTTCCCTGAGTTGATCATTATCATTCCTAGCTCCTGCAGAGCTTCATTGCTTGTCTTTCGGCCCCTTTTCTTCTTTTGCCTTGAGCTTGATGAGTTCCATAGAAGACTTTTCGGGTGGAGACCATTACCTCTTGCGATACCTAGCTTCCTATGTTTCCTTTCTAGTTCAGCTTTCTGCCTTGCTGTGAACAGATCACTGATTTTTTTGATTTCTTCTGCCGATGCAGTTTCTATACCTTGATTTTTCCAGTTCTCCACTATGACGGGTAGATTCAACCCTTCCCGGGCTAAATCTTCCTCCAGCTCAATGTCCTCGCTTCCTCCATCACTGGTCAGCATGTTTGTATCCTCCTCCGTCTCTTCTGGTTGCTCCCTCATTTGGATTTCGTCGTTGTTTTTGTCCTCTTCCTCTTCTTTCCTGGTTTGTTCCTCCTTGTCTCTTGGCTCCTTATCTGCTGCTTTGGTCTTCTGTGTCTCCTCTGAGTCTGTCTCCAAATCCAAGATTTCGAAGGTATTACTGTTGTTGTTTCTATCTGTTCCTGCTTTGTATGCCCTTCTTCTGTTGGCTCTCTGCCTTGACTTCGGGGTTATGAAGTTATCTTTGCCCTTATTTGTTTGTTCTATTTTAGCTTCCTCCTCCTTCTTGTTCATAGGGCATTCCCTTATTAAATTTCCGTGTTCATGACATTTACGGCATCGAAACGAGATCTGCTCATAGTCTATTGCCTGAAAATAATTCTCATCCCTATACTCAAGCCATAGCCCCTCATACAGTGCTCCTGATACATCCATTTCCACGCATATTCTTGCGTATGAGGTGTATTTCTTCTGCAATGTTACCTCTGAGGCTTTGATGAAAGTCCCCAACTGATCTGCAATTTGTTTTAGAGAATTCAGACCCCAATAGTCTATCGGGAGAGAGAACAAGCGGATCCACACTGGAACCTGAGTAAAAGATTCTTTCTCTGGAACGAAGTTTGGTTTCCATGGTCGCATGTATAGACCAACTGAGGCCATGAAATACGGGCCTCCATCGAAAATCCTGTCCTTGTCTTCCAGGTTGGTAAACACAACTGTAAAGAAACCTTTGGCTCCCAAGTGTAGTTTAACATCTTCTCTGGGCTTCCAATGCTATCTTATCCACTGACACAAGGCTCTTTCAGTTGGCCACATTCCCATGAACTTGCATATGACTGCATGTTCTGCCATGTGCTCTCTATATGCTTGTATCTCTGGATCCGTTATCACAACTCTGAGACTTTCAGCTTTCCTTGGTTTACAAATACCATTTGTTGTTGAGTCTTTGTTGGGGTTCGAGCTTGTGTCCCCTTCCTTCTCTTTGTTCCCCCGCCTGTTGTCTGTGGGCACCCCGTCTGCTCTTGGTTGTTTTTCCTTGTTTCCTGTCAGATTTTGTCCTGAAGCGTTTCTTTCTTCATTATCCTCCAAACCCTCAACTTCTTTGCCTTTGATTATTTTATTGCTGCTTGTTTCATTGTCTTCCACTTGTGTCTTCTCCTTGTTTCTCCCACCGCTCTTCTTGAGCCTGTCATTCCCCGTGATTCTGACTCCCTCCTTTGCTTGCTGCCTTTGATTCTGCATGATTATTTGTTTATAGGTGGGGGGCCCAATGGACCCCTCTGCACCCATCTGGACAGTCAGCTCTTGTCCCCTGCTTAACAATGTTGCTATCCGTAATCTGTTCACTTCCAGCTCTGAAACAGTTACAGTTACTCAGAAACCCTCT
>APFE031427785.1:0-15906 GCA_000404065.3 Pinus taeda
CTACGTTAAATACACTAACCTCACTTATAATATATGAAAACTTTTAAAACTAACATATCACCCTATCTAATGTATATTAAAACTAACCATCTTACCTTACGTGAGTCAAAGAAACAAGTCCTGTATTCCTTTTCGCTTATCGGCGATCGGGAGGATGGAGGGCATATCGGCGTTTTCAAACTTTGGTACATTGGAAAGCTCCGATCCGATCTGCCGATCGGGTAATAAAAATTATGTTAATTCAAACGTATTGAAATGCCTCAATTCCTTTTTTAAGCCATCGCATATCGGCGAATCGGGAGGATACGAGGATATGGTATCGGGGGATTATAAAATATGTGCCGATTGAAACTGCCGACCCGATATCGCATAAACTCCCGATGCGATATATATTTTTATATATTAAATATTAATTTAATTAATTATATTAAATATATTAATTTAATATTTAATATATAAAAAGCAATTTTTTTTTTTTAATTTTATTTTTATGAATTTGAGGTTTTAAAACTATAGTTACTATGGAAAATAATGACAATAAACTGGGCAGCCACTTGAATTTAGATTTTTCGAGATAAGAATTTGATTAGAAAATTGGAGTGGAAATCTTCTTTAAAATCTTCGATAATTATAATTTGCTGTATTACTAAAAAAATGTTAGTAAAAACTTGCTATGGGTTAATATTTAAAATGAATGCGTTATTGAACTAATTTATTTACAAAATGCGATATTGTACATTTTATGCATTTTTAACCCAGACTAGATAAATAATCAGACTTTCAAAGGAGTGTCATTTTCAAACCAGTTGACCAAATGAGGTGAAACAAGCGTCAATGAGAAGCTTATAAAAAATCAACTCTAACAAAGCAATCAAAACAAGAATCTAACGAAAACTAAAAATTAACAAAAGCGTAGGGCAATCAACTAAAATAAAAATCCAAAAAGGTGCCTAGCCAAAATTTTTATAGAAAGGGTCCCCATTATTTGAGTTGAGCAAGTAAAAAATGGGGGGTTGTGTTTTTACCACAACAGACACATAGCCATGAGACAGATGAAGTAGATTGAGATTCTTGTGAAAAACTTGTACAAGCTAGATGTGGAGAATTGTGTTTCATTGAGCACAAATGTGGAGAAGGTGCACAACCTCGATGTCATTGAAATTTGGAATAAAATACTTGGCCATTTGCATCATGGAACTTTGAATATCATTTAGTAGATAACCACATGCCTCCTCAAAGGAGAACTTGAGCAACAATATGTACCTTGGGGAAGTACACAAAATCCACATTTCATGATCGGGATAACAAAACACATGCACTCTTGGAAAGGATCCACTTTTGTGGACCTTTCTTGATAGCATCCACTTCCAGGCACAAATAGTATTTCATTTTTATTGATGACTTCTCATGAAAGTGTTAGATCTTCTTCATGTGGAAGAAGGATGAGACATTTTCAAAGTTAATAGAATTCAAGGCACTGGTTGAGAAATAAATGGGCAACAAGGTGAAGGCTCTCAGGAATGATAATGGAGGTGAGTACGTGTCAAATGAATTTAAAATTTTATGTGAAAAGAAAGCCTTCGAAGAGAGTTGACATCACCCCACAACCCATAGAAAAATGGGGTGGCTAAGAGAAAGAATCATAACATTATGGGAGTAGCGAGGGCGATGTTCCATGATCAATGCCTACTTTTTCATTTATGGGTCAAGGTGTGCAACGCAACAATCTATTTGTAGAATTGGAGTCATCTTTGGATTCTAGGCATTATTACACTGGAAGTCCTTCTCAAGGAGAAAGTCAAATGTGTCACACTTCATGATTTTTGGAGCCTTTGTTTACTTCCATGTATGCAAAGAATCAAGGAAGAATCTAGAACAAACAACATGATTGGGGTATTTTGTTGTTACACATAAACTCCCCACAACTATCGTGTGTACTTGCTATCCCTCAGAATGATAGTTCTATGAAGGGATGTAAAATTTGATGAAGGCAAAGCAATTCAATTATCTCTTGAGAGGAAGCTTCATATAACTAGAAGAGGAGATTTTACCTCTAAAGGAGGAACCTCAAGAAGTTATGGAGAAACCACAAATTGAGGAGTAGAGAGTGGAGATAACCAATCAATCAGAACCATCCAGAGAAGGAAGCAAAAGGACCAAGGAAGCTAAGAGACTTATGCAGGATGTGAGGAAGAATGTAGGTCCTCCTTCAAGTCAATGCATGTAGAGAAGGTCACCACATGGGTACACTAGCTACATGGTTGTTACACAGTATTTTTTCACACTCCGAGTCTCAAATCCTAAGTGTTGCACTTTGTGTCGTCAATGTTGCAAGTGTCGCAAAGTGAAAAAAATTGTAAAAAACAATGTATCCACCATCAAACATGTTTAGAAGCATCCCTAAATGAAAAATAAGACTTTCCTTGAAGAAATTTTGAAGAACTTATCCAAAACCTTGTTTTGCAAGTCCAGTGCTACTTTTAGCAGACAAAATCCTACTGGTAACCTTTTGTCTAGCTAGCAAATAGCACTCACCACCTGCCCTTTGATAAGAAAGTAAATGTTGGTCCTCTTCAGGTAGTTTTTCCTAAAATGGAGGAGAATATTCTCCTACTAAATGCCTCGAGAATGACGAGTTGGTTGTAGTTGAATGAGGATTAGAGCGAGACCTCCCGTTCCTAGTTCTTGATCCCAATTTAATGGATCTTCCTGTTGAAATGTGGAACCTCTCCCTCCTATTATGGATCCTCAACTCCCTCTCCTTCCCTATAAATCAAACCCTATCATCTAATAATTTGTTATTGGTTAAAGCATTATTAGCTATTTTTAAAACCATAAAAGAAATGGTAGTTATATTTTCTTAGCTTTCATCTAAACATTTACTTTTCAAATTGCATTAGATTACATTGCATTGAAAAGTAATTTTTGGGATTATCATTGAGCATAGATTACATTTCTTAGTGTCAAAAGCTGAAAAATGCATTTTCATCCATTGGGAAGAAAAGTTAAAAAAAAAATCATTTTACTTTTGGTAGGTGCATTGGAATAGTGAAAGCGAAAATTCTAGTTAGGAAGCTTTATTTGTTGCATACTTGATTGTCTCATCAATGTTTACGTTTTTTCCCTACACTAGTTAACTTTCATCAAAATGAAAAGAATATTTTTTTTTCGCATATTATTTGCATAATAGGTGGGTTCCGTTGATATCGATCTTTGAGCCTAAAAAATGAAACTTAATCCAAGATCAAAGTTAAAATTTACCTCAATTAACCTAAGGATCATTTGAAACATTAACGAAAACATTTAGAGGTATAGGCTAGAGATGTGTTCCCATGTCATTAGACATAGGAGTTGTCATTATTTTACAATGTTGTATCCCAGGGGTGAAATATTGTTCCACATACAGAAGTGTATAGGACTATTCACCAGTACTTTCAGGGATATTGTAGGTGCTCCATGCATGGTAAGTATATGGGAATTCTCTCATCGAATGGTTATGCATTAGACAACACTGCTAATACCACACTTCCACATAGTGTCGTGTATATTTTTGGAGTGACCAATAGGTTGCTATTCATCCATAGGTAATCAAGTCAACTGCATCGTATACGGGAGATTGGTTGTCGTACATTAAGTCCTTGGTTTGTGAAGATGTATATTTTAGTTCACAGTTTCTTGGTAAACCTTTTTGCCTAGTTACCCATTTTTGATTTATTTTTGTTGAATTATAAAATCAATTAATTGACCATGGGAAAATATCTTTCCTGTGGAATACTCCTTAGTAGATCTTAGGTTGAGACTAATGGAAATAATTCCCTTGTCAACCAACCATTAAACCCCTCTGACAGGAATCTTGGTCCTTTCTCTTCTTTTGGAAATGTTGGTGCTTCCTATATGGAAAAGTTGTCCCTTCCCAGGTTTACCATTGGTTTTCCAATTTTCTTATTTTCGACCCCAATGGTTCTAAATGTCCAAACGGCTCCTCAAATAGGCTCTCCTCCACCTGAACTGTATCAACCTTTGGTTGAGCCTAAAGTTAACTCTTTACCTTCTTTGCTTGTTCAGTGTTCTTCATCTTCTTCATCTTCATCTAGTGAAAGCCTACAAGTAAGTAATTAGGTGGATAAAAATAAGAACGAAAGGAATATTAAGAATAATAAAAATAAGGAAAGGGCCAACTAAGCAACCATTACTATAGATGCAACTAATGTTAAAAAATATTCCAATCGACCTTGTAGAGTGAAATTCCCATGAAAGCTTTGTAAGGGTGACCACCTTCTTCGAGAATGTCCTTGTATTCCCAAAATATTAGAAGTGTGGTCCACGGGTTCACATCGACCTTTGCCATTGACCTATGGATATCATGGTAATGATAAACCTTCAACTAATGATAGTAAAGCCCACGAGAAAAAGTGAAAAATCAAATCTCCCTGTAGGTTATGTGAAGGGCATCATCCTATTCACCTTTTTCCTTATATGGATGAAGCCTCTAACATGTTGGATATCCTTATCACTTCTCAACCTCGTCTTCCAAATGGTTATCAAAATATTTCCCTTGATCCTCCACTAGTTGATCAAGTGATTTATCAAAACTCATCTATGGTAAATACCACTCTCTCTGAAAGTGAATCCCATGAGTCTGTTTCCAACCAACCATTGGTAAAAAAAATGATTGATCTAATTTCACTTTTAGTTGATCAAATTTATCTTGTAGAGAGTGAATTTTGTATCGCTCAATTTCTTCTGGTTTCTTCAAATTCCAAAGAATTA
Source organism: Pinus taeda (assembly GCA_000404065.3). NCBI lineage: Eukaryota > Viridiplantae > Streptophyta > Pinopsida > Pinales > Pinaceae > Pinus > Pinus taeda. The sequence goes on from APFE031427785.1 coordinate 4,771, forward strand.
GGGGGAAATCCTCATGTTCCCATGGTGCAGGGGGGCGATCCTCCTATTCCCATGGTATGGGGGGCAGATCCTCCAATTCCTGTAACACAAGAGAGAATTCCTCCCATTATGATGGCACCATCTCCAAGTAGTTTAGTCACTTTCTTTGATTAGAGTCGAGTGGCAGGATATCACCTTCCTTCCTATATGCCCTTTCAAGTCACAGTACAGGTTTATAATATAGACATACCTAGCACAATCATAGATGAAGGCGCATATATTAGTCTTTTGTCCTCAACTACTTGGAAATATTTAGGTTCTCTGCAGCTTGTCCCCATTACCCAAAGTCTCTTAGATTTTAATAAAGGAACCAGTCAACCCTTAGGAATCCTTATGAAATTTCCTATTACTTTGGGAGGAAAAATAGTCTATCTTAGTGTGCTAGTTTTCCAAGGCCCTTTGGATTTTAATTTACTCCTCGGTCATGACTATGTTTATGTCATGGGAGTTCTTTTCTCTTCTCTCTTTCATGTCATATCTTTCCTGAATGAAGGAAGAATTGTGGTCATTCGTCAAATTTCATTCATTGGTCCTAATTTGACTCTCGATCAACCATCTTCCCTAAATGGTCCTTGTATGCAAGTGGTATGACCCCCTCCACAAGTTAATTTTGTGGCGACTTATTCTGTGCCCACATCTACTGGTGATCTAGTCAGTGATATAGTGCATCATGCACTAGGGCATTAGAACCTTACCTTTCCATTAGATCACTTGACATGTATCCCTTCCAGAGCATTTTTCTCCCGTGTGATGAGAATCTCTTGGAAGCTATCACCTCTTATAGGCCATAATCAAGGTACCATGAGGATAGTTCTTTTACTATGTCAACCTCGCTAAAAAATGAAATATGTCCCTGTGAGAATGGTTCTTTTATTGTGTCAACGTAATTAAAAAATGAAACAAGCTGTCATGAGCATAATTTCTTACTTGTGTCAAGCTCGTTAAAAAATGAAACAAGGTGTCATGAGCATGGTTCTTTTCCTGTGTCAAGCTCGTTAGAAAATGAAACAAGTCCCCTTCTAATTCAAGTCTTTGATTAGATGTCCTAAATTCCCAGTTGAGTCTTTCACTTGATCTCATAAGTGAGCCTTCATTCCATCCACATGTTAGTAACTACTAGTCTACATGGGTGAATGAAATGAATCTTGTAGGCATGTACCTCGAATTGAGTCATTATGTTGGGGGTATGCAAACCAAACTCAAGCATAGTTTATCCTTGTTTCAAGCTTGTGTAAAAATGAAACCAAACCCAAGCATATTTTGTTTCCATTTAAAGCTTCTGTAAAAATGAAACCAACTCGAAGCATATCTTTTTCCCATGTTTTAAGCTTGTGAAAAAATGAAACAATATTCATGTATACTCAAGCATAGTTTCCCATGTTTCAATCTTGTGTAAAAATGAACCCATTCCCACTTTACCTCTTGTGATTGCCATTTTTATAAGCATGTTTTTGCCAAATGAGCCTTGGTTTTTTCATTCCATCATCACCATCTCTTTGGTCGATCATATGATTTCACTTGGCTATTTTACCCTTGCTGAAGGAACATCCACACTGAGTGGTCTTACTAGCCAGCCTCCTGAACTTTACATGTTTTGCATAGTTCCATCATGACTAGAACTAATTGTTATCCTTTTATATTATTATTTCCTCCAAGTGGAGTCCTCTTTCAGGTCTTTTTAGACTCTCAAAATATGAAAAGATTGATGATCACTTATCTTTTCAAACTCGTAAAATTAAATGAAAAGACGTCTACTCAGTATAAGTTTAACCCTTTTCCATACTGAGATAGACTAGTTATGAAAATGGAATACCTTAGTTAAACATGACTAAGAGGTTCTCTTGAATATTGTTTTCTACCTTTATAGATTCGAGAGACTATCTATGGAAAGGGATCTCTAGAGTTTCCATTTTGCCTCTTTTTCAAACTCTGTAAACATGAAAAATATGTTGAGTTACCCCTTCGTCAGACTCGTAAAACTAAAACAACAAATGACTTTTCATCATGAGGAGACCGAGCTACTCCTTCTTATGTTTCATTAAAAATAATAGGATGGATTCATCCAAAGGATGAACTTATACGACAAGCATATGATATCCTATTCAATATTGGGATTAAAAATAAAGAGGTACTTGGATGGAAGTAAACATATATCTTGTAATTTGTATAAAGGCACCATGTCACTCTTAAACATGACTCTTTCCATATCTCATGTCAGGTTTGGGTTATCCTCACTTTGTCACTTGTCTTACCAGGTTTTGGAAACCATTTTTCTCTCATATGATTATATCATATTATCACGATGACCTTTGATCCTATGTTGAGTCAAATGTTTCCAAATTCTGGAGTCATTTCATTGATATGTTCAAGAGAAGTCCCATCTACAATTCAAACCACTTATACCCAATTTGACTTTTCTACCACAATCCTGAATCACTCTTGCCAACTCTGACAAATCCTAAGTTTCGTATCGATGATGTGGGAAAAATTATGGGCCTCCTTCGATTGATCACTTCATCTCGATTCCAGCTCATTATCTATGAAAATGATCTAGAAATTTTGTTTTAGTACCTTGGATCTTGCGTACCTCAGTGGGAGGTTCTTTGCATTCAATGATAGGTTCACATCAGTGGCCTTTGATCGAATGATTCTGTGAGTGTTCGAATTTAGTTTCATTGTTCACACTCGTAGATTGTGTTTTCATACCTTGAGATCCATTTTCATCATTGGTGGTTTCTCTCATGCCTATTAATGGTTTACATCATTGACTAGTAATCAGGTGGTTTCTACAATGTTCGACTTCAACCCATTTATTCAGTTGGTTATATTCGTACTTTGGTTGGATCGGGACGGAGATGAAGACCTTGGGTTTCATTTGATAAATCCAGGCTACATGGAGTTATTAAGTATTCATGATTCTACTTATTTTACATATTGCTCTTCTAGTTTTCAGTTCATAGTTGCATTATATGTCTCAAGACAAAAATGACCTAATTTTGATTTTTTTTTTAATTTCTTATATTGAAAAAACTTTGGTTGATTATGTTATTAATCTAATTTTTTAATAATAAACCAAGACAAACCATCAAACCATAATACATTTTATATTCAAATATTAAAAATAAAAATATATATATATTTTGTATTCAAATGAGAAATAATTTTATTAACCAAAAAATTAATAAGTATTTTCAAAAACCAACTCTTAAATCTTTTAAGATTTTTTCACACTTTTAATAAACATTATTATATAATTATATTTAAAACAAAAACTTTGTAAATCCACAACAAATTTTCAAACATTATTAAATAATTGTATTTAAAACAATAACATTATAAATCCACAACAAATTTTCAAGATCCCATTCAAATTTAAAAAACATTCATCCAAAATCACAAATCCCATTCAAATTTTCATATCCTAGAAAGTTATGGAAATTCTAGTTATATTTAGAGAAAATCCGGCAAAGATTTTTGTAAAACCAAGGTATAGTTGTTAAACTTCAAAATTTTAAGTGCTGAATCCATTTCCACCATCAAAAACACTATTCAAACATTGCCTCTACAAGATTTTTTAAACTTTTTTCCATAAATTCCAGCTACTTTTAACTGTCCAGACCATTCCTCGACCTCCCAAAGTAACCACTGCACTCCACCTCCCAAAGTAACCAGCGCACTGATAGCGGTTCATATTCTAATCATCATCCGGCTCATGTCCAGTGCACTCCACCTCCCAAAGTACATCATCCGGCTCATCTCATGACGGTGTGCAAAATTTTAATTTCAAGTGAAAAGCCTTGAAAGCTGGTGAAAAGGTTGTCTGGCGGTGTTGTGCGTTTCCATCGGACAACCTCCAGGCTTGGTTATCTCCATCACACACCATCCACTCTTTCGTATCCAAATTCAGAGACATTATATTCGATCCCCGCATCCTTGGAATAATTGTGATGCTGTGCTTTCCGTCATAGGCGGCTGCTACCCTATGTGAATAAAATTGCAAGCCGTGCGAAGTCAAAAGCTCCCACTGGCCATGAGTGAGATTTGCCTGCCACAACCCCATTACAGCGGAGGAACGCCAGCCCATCACGACACACAAAATAAATATTTGGCTCTTGTATACCGTAATAGTAATAATGTGCACCCGCCGCACTGCCATGTCCATTATTCGCCGGGGCATTCGCAAATTTCTTAGTTTTACAACAAACAAATCGGTTTGTGTGTCATAAGTTGTGAGCATATGGGTTGAGGTGTAGAAGATGGTGTTGCCATGCACAGTGGAATGGAATGGTCGCCTGAATAATCCGTAACTGATCTCTGAACACAGCCTTACACTCCATTTGTCTGTGGCGGAGCTGTAGACAAGAGAATGTACCTGACCTGATCTCACTTCTCCCCACACCATTACTTTATAAGTTTTAGTTGCACTGTCTACAACTATGTTGATGGACATGGAAGGTGTGCAGTTGCTCCCCCATAGTTTTTTCTTCAAACACGACTGGAGCCCAAGGCGCGTGCTCACCTTTGTATCGGGCAGCAGTTGGAAGGATCTTGTCAAGGCATTAGCGGCCACCATTTTTCCTTCACTGCTTACAAAGAGCATAAGACCGTCGGCAGTTCCCTGGAGAAGCCAACATGAATTAGTCAGATCCGCCTCATACATTGTCTGGAAAAAATACGACTTGTTAGAATGGTTGTTGAAGAGGCAAAAGTCGAAGGGATTCTGGGGACCGTCGGTGAGAGCAATCCAGGATTCCTGGTTTCTGCTGTCGTATAGTCGTTGAAAAATGTTGGACGACGAAACCATGTTGTGCCACGCAACACAAATTTGCTGGGCTCTCAAGACTTCGCAGATTGATAGGCGTGACAGAATGTCATGCAGAATCGCTTCGGGTAGACGGTCCAAGAGGCATTCCGTTGATCTATCCACGCGCCGCTTCTTGATTTGGGATGGGACTTCTTCCGTTGGATCATGAATTCTTGCGGTGTCGCAGCAGCTACCGTGGTGAATCTGGCTGTTGCATGATGTACCGTCGTCAATAGGATGACTTGCCTCTTCATCATAAATCTGAATCTGAATCATCTCGACCAGGCTTTTCATCGACATTGCTCAGATTCAAAACGCAGTGTCGGGCCCAATGAGCAAAGAAAGCGATAGCATGAATGGGCAAAGGGATCAATTTATTTATACATTCCTCCACGGAAACTAGAAATCAACAAACCTATAACTTTACTTAAACATTTCAGTCCCAGGTTGGAGATCCAGACGTTGGCATTAAAGATAAGTGGGACATGGTCAATTCCACTCCCTTTCATACCGGATCCAGACGTTGGCATTAAAGATAAGTGGGACAGATAATAAACCCATGGTCAATTCCACTCCCTTTCATATTTGTGTTTAAGGTATTTTTTTTGTGACGATATCCATGGTTTTGGCAGTTTTATTATTATTAATTAATTATATTTAAGACCGTTGCTGATTGGGCACCCCATTTCAGTTTGGGCACCCCATTTTCTAATATTGTTGGATTGTTCGGTTGAGACTTTTTACGGGGAACGATTCCCATTTTTTAAAAACTAAGGGAATGGATTTAGGGTTTTGTGAGTTTTATTAATTTTTTTTAAGTTATTATTTTGATTTGATATATACAGTTTTTTAATAAGTTGAAATTGTTTTTACGAGAATTTTTCAAATTAACAATAATAATTTAGATTTATTTTAATTCTTGATTTACCAAGTTTTAAGAGTACCAATTGTTTTTTATTTGTAATTTTATTTTAAAATGAAAAGAGATTTGATCCCTCTCTATATCTGGTAGATCCAGAGTTAAAATAGATTAGTGGGGTTTAATTATTGATTTTAAATTTTTTCTTTTATTAATTTTATTTTGACCTAGTCAAAATGTTAAACATTACAATATTTCTACCATACTTGGATCAAATGTTTACATATGAGTTAAGTTTACTATGAACCTCAAATATAAAGATTTTTTTAATAAAAAATGGAATAGTTGACGGGAAATCTTGGCCATTTTTGACAGGCCACATGCATCTACAAGAGATATGCATTTATGGTTAACCCTACTCTTCTTAAAACACCTTTCTGAATCACCGAATAGTCTCCATGAGTGCCATGAGTAAATCATGCCATTTATAGCACGCCACGTGCATCTACAACAGCTATGCATTTATGCTTAACCCTACTCTTCTTAAAACACCTTTATGAATGGTGGAATAGTCTTCATCAAGGCCATTTATGACAGGCCACGTGCATTCGCAACAGCTTTGCATTTATGCTTAACTCTATTCTTCTTAAAACACCTTTCTAATAGCGGAATAGTCTCCGTGAGTGCCATGAGTAAATCAAGCCATTTATGGAGGCCACCTGAAGCTATGCATTTATGCTTAACCCTATTGTTCCTAAAACACCTTTCTGTGCATTTATGCTTAACCCTATTGTTCCTAAAACACCTTTCTGAATAGGGAATAGTCTCTGTGAGTGCTATGAGTAAATCAGGCCAATTGAAATAATAATTATTATCCTATAACATTCTAATAGTATCTTTACCTATTTTCATATATAATTTTTGGCCTTATATATAATAATATATTTACCCAATTACATGGGTTATTTTAATAATATTATTGGAATAATAAATTATTAAATAGATATAGATTACTAAAAACTATAAATTACTTATAAAATTATATTAGATAGAGGATATAACTTATGAATTTAATTTCAAATGGACCTTGATAAATAAAAATAGAAATTAATTCACCTAAATTTTACTAACTTCTATAAGAATAATAGTAAAGAATTTTTTATATATCAAGAATATTACTTGTTTATAATAGTATTGGAATAATAGATTAATATATAAATATAGATCAATTAATATTAAATTAAATGAATTAAAAAATTTATTAATTTAATTTCAATTGGACCATTGGTTTTAAATGACAAATAAAAAATAAAATTATTATTAAATAATTATAAGATGTACCTATGATATTATTTTATTGTATTATATAATGTACCTAATTTAACTAATTCCTTAGAAAAATAATAATTAAATTTAACAAGAATATTTTTGGTTTGACTTGGGGCATTAAGTCAAAATTAACCGTTGGAGTCTCTACACACACTATTTAACAAGCTGGGCTAGATTGGTTCTTCAACTTGTCCTGATGATGAACCACACTGGTTGGTTCGAAACGCGTCGACAAAAGAATATTTATGTGATTTCGCCGAAAATTCTATAAACAATGTTATGGATCACAGAAGTCTAAATTCCTTAATCTTTTATATATGTTTTTTTCCTTAGTTACAAAAGTGTATAAACACTTGTTTCCTGAAGTGAACCCGCGTATACGTAGGTTTCCTCAGGCACAGTCGCGTATACACGCAGTTTGCACTAAGTACAGTAGCGTATATCTTGCAACTTTCAAGATTTATAAATTTTTGTGTCTCTGAAGTTTGTCTGGTGTTTTGAGTCAGTTTGAAACAGTCATTTTTGCCAGTATCAGTTGTCTGTGTTACAACAAGCGTTTTACTCCGATTTCTCTCTGATTATAAGGAGTTTTGGTCTTGTTTTGTGTTTGCAAGCGTCATCATCTTTTTGCTAAAAGCACACAAGATTTCTTGATTGGAATCTTGGCTGCTCTGATTTATCAGAGCAGAAAGATTGTTATAAATCTTTGGGTTCAACTTTGCTTTTGGTGACTTTTTTGTTTGCTTAACAAAATCGCTTTTTGTGACCATTTACTTCTTGATTTCATCAAAGTTGTCAATTGATGCTTTTTTGAAATTGTATTTTTGATCTTTTTTGGTCTTTGTTACCAAAGCTTTCATTGCTGCTTTCGGTTGTTAAAAAGCCTCTTTAAACACATTTGTTTTTGTCGAGTTTTCATTCATTGTATGGTGTCAACTTGCAAAAGTGTTTCTTGCTTCTTGTTTCAATCGCAAAGTTTCAGTTTTTGTTGAGAGCATTTTCAAAAAGACTTTCTTGTAGCTACTTTGAAGAGAACTTTTTGAAAAGTTTTTGTTTTGCTTTCTTGAACTTGCTTTTCATTTGGTTTCCTTTTGGTGAGTGAAAGTGCTTTATGTTTATCTTGAGTTTTGTTTTTAGTATTTAGACGAAATGAATGGTAGCATCTCATATTCAATCTAGATATTGTAAGTGGCAAAAGAAAATTTGATAAGCAAAGCAACTTTCATTTTTTGTTTTAGAGTTGTTTTCAATCTTGCATCAAGCATTTAGTTGTTGCATTAGGATAGATTTGCATCTCTTTAGGCATAAATAGTTTTGTTAACTTATGGCTGTGAAGTGTGAATTAAAGAAAAGAAAAGAAAAGTTTATTTCATTAGAAGTTTCCTTTCGAACCCTATAGAAATTACTCTTCATCGAAAAACAATGACAAAGTGCACATGCATATAGTTAGGTTTTATTAATTTCTTTTGCGTCGAAAAAAAAACACCACTAGTTTCACTTCCATCATCCCTTGACTTAAAAAACAGCCCTTAAAATCAAGCGCTAACTAAAATTTACTAGAACTTTTTCTTTTAAGTTAAATACACCAACAAGTGTTAGGATTTTTGGGCCTTTGATTAGGTGAGTGGAGAGTTAACTCTCCAAGGCCGTATTAAACGTCAAACATAGGAGTCTGATTAACGAGAGAAAATTCAATAGTGTTAGGAAGACCAGGAAAGCTCTGGATCTGGGAGTTAAGCACGAGGGTCTGTGAAGACAGGGAAGAGAGATACCCCCTCTCCTACTTCTCCGAACTTACCTCACGATTGTTCCGCATGGCTTCTACGACGAGTTGGTATCCATAGTTTCTTCTCCTAGGGAACTACATAGGTGGCTGTGGAGGGGCATCCCGTGGCACCTGAGGTTGACGTTGTATCACTCTTAGCAGCACTACTGGAGGGCACCCTTGCGAAGCTTGGGGGCTTGCACCGGCGCAGACTGTTGTTAGGAGGTTAGCGTAACTTCCTCTGATACCTTCACTAATAGGCCTGGGCCCTCATCATCCCATACTATCTTCGGAAGGCTCCTTATTTTTCACTTTCTCGTATTTTGGTTTCCGGTCCTAATCACCCGGAGCGGAAATACTTGAAAGTTGTTTGACTGGCTGTATCTTTTGGGACTTTATAGTGGGTGCTCTGTGCTCTTAGTTGGCCTAGCTTTAAATTTTTTGAGTCTTTAGTTAGATTTTAAACAAGAAATTCAAAGTGGCTGACCGATCTCCTAGACGGTCTCGAAGACTTCGTGGTCTTTCACCACTGAGTTTAGAGCCTTCTCCGAGAAGGCGCAGAGGTAATGATACTGGTGGGTTTCGTCCCACGATAATTGACGCATCGAGGATTGATCCTCCCCTCAGGGGCATTAGTATTGAAGCAAGGCCTGGTACTTCCATAGAACAAGAGAGGAACACTCCAGTTCTTTCTCAAGTTCGCTTACAAGTGGAGGATAATATTGAGGTAGAAGAACTTTCAGAGTCGTTAGTGGCTCCGAATTCTCCTCTACCATCCAGTCATCCACACGTATTGCAATATGTTGGGACTCCGACGCATAGACCGTCAATTCCAGGTTAGGCTACGCGCTTACCTTCGATGACCACTACTGGAAGCATGGCTTCTACAAGTGCTTCGACTGTATAGACTCCCATATCTGTACAAGGGGGTGGGACTATTTCCATCCCTTCCATCTCTTTATTCGGATCTTTTGCTAGCACTTCTTTTGTTGGGTCTACATCCATTCCATCCATGAGTGGAAATTCCCAAACCAATGCTTTTGGTTCTGGATACTTCCCATTTGGCGCCCATTCACAGGGCATTCCTTCAGCTCCGTTCGGGGCCGCCACGTCCATGATGAGTGGGTCAGCTTCGTTCCAAGGTTTTCCAGTTGGAAGTGTTCATATACCACATTCCAACCCTACGATAGGATCTATGCCTTTTTCTTCGGTAGGACAAAGCAGCAATCCTTTCCAAGGTTGGAATAACCCTGGGCTTAGTAGTGCCAGAACTGGGAATCCATTCTTCGGCCAATATGGGAATAGGCCATATACTACAGTTAGTTCATTCCAAATTATTCCTCCCCTAGCTGTGGCTTGGAATCCATATCAGGGGTTGTCAACTCCTTACAATCCTTTAGGAGGAAACTTTGTTGGGTATGGTGGATATACCGCTGGAGTTGGTCAAACTCCGAGTGTTGCTAGGTCACAAGGCTTTCCTTTTGGCTCAGCGGGTTCTACTGGTTACTTCAGGCAGCCTGGTGCCTTTCAAAATCCAGGCCAATCTTTTCATAGCTTTGGGAGTGCCGCCCAGTGAGGGTGGAATCCCCAAGCTCCTCCTAGACTTCCGTTTCTGGCAACGTTGAACTTGCCAGACCTCACTAAGTTAACTAACGACCCAATCAAGTATAATCCGGCGTGGCCTCTGGTCCCAACTAAAATCCCTTCAGATATTCCAAAATTCGAAGGGAAGAGTGGTGAGGATCCGGGCGACCACGTAACCACGTTCCACTTATGGTGCTCATCGAACTCCCTGATCGATGAATTGGTTAGGTTGAGATTATTTCAATGCACCTTGACTGGTAACGTGGCCAAGTGGTATATAGAGTTGCATGGGGGCAACTTTACATCATTCGCCGACTTGCCAATATTTTCTTGAACCATTTTCAGTTGCCTGTCTGGTATGATGCCGGAACCGAACTACTGGCCACTTTTTGTCAGGATAGGGCAACTCACATTTCTGATCAAATTCAGGAATGGAGATGGAGAAAGAGGCTCATTAAAGCTGAAATCCCTTCGGAGTACTGTCTCGAGTGGTTCTTGAAGTCTTTGATACCTGAGATCTCCAAGGATGTCTCCATGTCTGGGGTCTATTCTGAGGAGCAAGCCAGTTTTAGGGCCCAACAATTAGAATTATTCTACTCTCAGTCTGGGATCCTAAAAAAATACTTGCCAGATGCTCCTGGGTCTAAGGTTGACATAGCTAAGCGGAAGCCAGGTCCCCACGCAGATGGTATTGTTGGGTCAGTAGACACAAATACGGTGAACTTGTTGAATCAATTACAACAGTTGTCTTTACAA
>APFE031427791.1:0-31895 GCA_000404065.3 Pinus taeda
AAAAATTAAAAAATGACTACCTAGACCTAACCAAATTTCACGAAAATTTTTGTGTGATCTAGTATTGTAATATACATCGACTCTAAACACTAAGATGTGTTAGGAACTCAACCTTCAAACCGTCACCCCGGCTTTGGGGTAAAAAGTGAGTGAAAAACCCCAGAAAATTATCCACCTCTGAAAAAATGGATAATTAACCAGATTAAAAAAGCATTCCAAGGTGTACTCGTTTGTTGATCAAGTTTCAACATTCTATGCGTGTTACACACTCAAAACTCCTCATTACTAAGTATCACTTATTACAATTCCCCGCAAGGTGTGGAATCTGGGTACAAGAAAGATGATGAGAAGATAGAAGTAGAGTTAAAAAAACTCTGTTGACTGATGATATCTAATGGTACAAGTGTCCTCTGGAGCATCCCTGGGCATGGAGTCTTTCATATAATCATTAGGTGTCATCCCAGTAGTCAACATGACCTATACAAACTACCTATAAATGTCGTCTTGAATGATCCTATTCAACTCCTATCTAGTAGGTAGGAGGTGGTCGAGGGCATCAAGGGAGTATCTTAGCAAAATAAGCAGGTCCACCAAAACACACACTGACTCCAAAAGATTGGAGACCCTTGTAAACCAACATTGAACCCAGCCTAGTGGGGTGCACAAAGCAATGGGCATTGATGAATAGTAGGCCAAGTATAGATACCGGTCTCATCCCTTTGCCAAGTTAAAAAATTTCCAAACATAGTGTAGAAATAAGACAAGGTTGAACACAATCTCAAGTCTAAGGGGCCGAGCACCAAACTTTGCAAGAAAAGGGAAAAGGGATTGTTTATTTGCATCTAATAATGCATAAGAGAAGAGTTTGTACTCTCTCAGCTAAGTCCCAATTGGACTCTAGCAAACAAGGCATCCAAACCTTTGAACCATAATGAAACATGGGGAAGATAAGGGTGTCCATGAGAGATATCTTGGACATGATGTCATGAAAACAGTACCTGAAACATTATCTCGCAAGAAGGGCTAGAGACATGTATCCTTTGTTGACCTAGGGTTGAAGAGCATGGCTCAGACTAAGACAAGGCCCTGAGAATTACACCTGTAAGTATAGGCATTTGTGATCTCAATATCCTCCCCTTTGGAAATGAAGTGATGATCTAACAAGACATTCTTCAACCCAGTGAAGATCATTACCTTTGCTTTACCCAAGTTGACAGTTAAGTGTCAAAGATCAAAGAAAAGGTCAAAGCTTCTCATTGTCTCTATTGACCCTCCAAGGATGAGGCCAAGCTCTACGTATATGAATTTGCACTTATAATTTCTTTCTACATAATTAGTTTTAGCTTCAATCTCTTAAGTGTGACATGAGGTCCTATCCTCTCAATGCCTACACAGATGAAATGTCACAATGTACTTTTTTAGTCCCTGTAGTTGCTTTTGCATATGGGTAGATATTGACATAAATGCCCTTTCTGTTTACCTATCTTTCTTTCTTTTTCATTCAGTAGTTTAGTTTAGCATCTAGGACTTGCTTTGGCACTCCCACAACTGTCACTACCAGATTGTACTTTTCAGCCCTATTTAGCTGTTTTTTTGGTCATTCAAGGAACGTTATTATCTTATCTTATCTCTGCATCTTCGCACACAGAAACCTCTAATAATGTCTTTATCCCTCTTTGATGTTTACCATCTCAACTTTCCTGCAAAAAACTCCACCACCACTACACTCAATTAGTCTATCCCTACAATCACTTGTTTGAAAAATATCCTTTCATGAGATTTTCAAAGTTCAAATAGTCTTTGTAAAGGTTCTAGGGTAAAGTTTTCTTTTATTAAAGTCAAAAATTATTCTATTTAGGTGTTTTCTCTTTTTTTCTTCACACTTGAGACAGTGCTCAAGGTTGCCAAAAACTTTAATTAAGTTCCCCAAACATGTCGAACTTAGTCATCCCATTTGTAATTTTTTCATATTCAAGCCTCGTATTTCTTGTTTGTCAAAGAGAATGCCAATACCTGTCGTAATTTTTTCTGCTTAGCCTTACTTTAAAGGAAGAAAATTCACAAAAATATCAAGGATAAATTCCTCCAAAGACAACTAAAGCAATGTTTGGTTGAAGATCAAAATATCTAAATTGGGAGAAGTAATTCCAACTCTACATAACAGTGTAGCCATTTTTCTAGGGACTAGAAAATAAAAAATCCAGAGAAAAAAGTGCAGTGTAATGTTCCTAAATAAGAATACAAGTGATATAAAACAAATAATCTGTTCAGCAAAATATAAAAACGAAATACACATTAAACACCCATGGAAATGCTGGAAATAAGGGGCTGTCGAGCCATTTTATTACTTCCTTGAGGGAAAAATACAATGGATAATAGAATGGTGCACCTGGGCTTGTCTCAATGGACAAGCATGACCAAACCAAGGTGAGAAATGGCTGAACAGATGACTGCTCCAACCGCTGCACCAATCTACACTGCGTTGCCCAGAAAAACTGCCTTTCTGCTCAGTTCGAATGGCTGGAAAGTCCACTTCCTGTGCTCAGAAAATTATAAGATTTGAGCCCCGGACTCCTTGGCCTAAACCCAGAAAAACCCACGAAGGAATTTAGCTGGTTTAGACTTCTGAAATTCAACCCCCAAGCAGCCCAACTTCCTGCAACTGCAAAACTCGGCCTGGTGGAATCTACTTGTAAATCCTCTCGGAAAATGTCCCAAAGTGCTAGGTTGATCCCTACTACAAATCCCCTAATTTCTTGAATGGGATTCAGGCCTGTAGCATCTGCTCCTAAGCCCCACGAAAATGTTGGACTGGCCCTTTGTGTTGTCCCCAAGCCCAGTAATTTGAACTACTGGGATGTTGGCTCTGTTGGCTCCAAAACTCTCAAGAAATGCTGGCCTACTACTGCTCTCCCAATCCTATGACTCTCCTGGCAAATGGTTGATCAATGGTAGCTCCAACTCCTCCTGCGTATTCTCCAGATAGCGCAGAAATACGCACTCTCTTTAAGTGGTTGAATGGTAGTGTTGTAACACACTCCTGGATCTCCTGAAATGCTTATGGAACTGCCTCCCTAGGGCGGGCACAGAAGGTCCCTCGAAAGAAAGGTTGAATCTCCCGCATGAGAGATTCGTGGCTAAACAGTGGGTTGACTCAGCGAAATAGCAGAGCGAACAGTCAAGTAATTTCGAATTGCAAGGTGTAAGAATCCATCCAAATGAGAGCTTCCTCCTCCTTTTAACTCCTTTGGCTTTCCTTGCCTCATGGGGGCCCCTCCATCTAGCTATTCGAGTTCCCTCCAAGCCATTTGAATGGCCTAGTTTGAATTCACATGTGGGTGGCCCCCACATTCCTCTAGCAGACAAATAAAGTCAAATTTCTTCCTAAGTCCCTAAGTCGAAAATGTTGGGTTCTTTTCCTTAGCCAAAATTGTGCAAAATTGCGTAGCAACACCCTGTTACAAATGTATTTGACAAGGGACATGACAAACAGTTCCGATGGAATTCACAAAATTTACTCCAATCTTACAGAAAATCTGGGCTGGGTCTGGACTCCGTATATCAGGTGACCAAATTCAAAACAACTTAAAATCATAAGTCCACCATCTTAAAGATGATATTTTTTTGTTAATATGAGAGCAACATGTGCATATTCGAACTTTACTAATGTGGACAGTATATTTCATGAAGAAGAATGTAGATATATTCTAACTTTATTAATATGGGCAGCATATTATAATAAGAGAAAATGTACATAGCATGACGTCCACTACTTCATGAAATTCTTCCTTGTATCTCTTTGGCTACATTATACAAAATTACAAGAAATGTTTTACAAAAAAATTGTCAGCCTTGCATTCTTCAGCATAGTTTAGTGAATATAAAAGATAAATGCAATTTAAAACAATGATGTTATACACTTGACAGCCTTGTATTATATGATAATTACTATGGAAATAAGATGATCAACTAATTTTCCAGCTCACCTGTAAGAGATTTCCCTAGCTTTTGGACATAAGCAGGGGATACCGTTGAACAAAGCACAATTACTGAACCACTAGATAGTCCTGTCCAAGCATTCCATAAATGCGTACCTTAATCAAATAATTCGGAAACAAAAAAAGCAATTGGACATATTTATCTAAGACTTAGCATAAATGAAAGGAAGATGAATAAAGCA
Source organism: Pinus taeda (assembly GCA_000404065.3). Lineage (NCBI taxonomy): Eukaryota > Viridiplantae > Streptophyta > Pinopsida > Pinales > Pinaceae > Pinus > Pinus taeda. The sequence continues at coordinate 4,181 of APFE031427791.1, forward strand.
GATGCATTCCAACCCCAAAAACCATTTGTAATTAGAATTATGTACTAGTATTCTTTGTACGTGATTCTTGAGAGTCAGTGTACTTTATCACATGTACACTTATATTCCTAGAATCATTGAAAAGAAGTTATTCAAACCTGAAATAGCACCATTCGTTCCAAAAAGAACATTGTCAACTTGATCCGAATTTGTAACCATGATCACCACCACTGCAGCGTCTGTTTACATCAAATATATAAACACGAGGCAATATGTCCAAATTGCCCAGAACTTGCACTAACAAGAATGAAAAAGTGTTTCATTATTCCTTAACAAGATCTGTATAATTAAAAAAGACAATACAAGATTCCCAAATCATTTTATTTAAAATAATTAGATCTTCTGAATGAGCATCACTCTCCATACAGAGCTCTTTCCAAGTTATAACTATCTGCTTCTAGAAACATAATGAGATACCAAGAAAGTGATCTGACCTTTGCTTGCATCTGCAGCAGTAGAAGTGATCTTTCCACCACAGTCATTAAAGCGTTTCATTGCTAACTGTGATACCTGTAGCATCCTCTTAGATGTCAAATGCTTTACAGAATTATTTATATTCCCATTTGTACCTTCTCATGTAAATTTCTTGGATTAACTTTAGATCATTTAAATAAATAGCTGCCAGTGTATTCTAATAGAAACATGCCATTAAATATTACAAGAACAAATATCACATCTTTTCTGTGTAAATTTCAAATTTTTGTATGAAATCCCAACCGCTCTTCTCATGTCCAGCAGACTGAGCCTCTGCTGCTCTGTTCTAGCTATAAAACTACTCGATTCAGCCTCATACAGGGTTCAGAAGGAGCCTAAGTTGGTTCTGAACCCTCTTGCACCCTTTCCAGAGCAAGAGTTTACAAATGTGCCCAATAAGACTGGGTCAGACATCCACAAGAAGATGGCACTACAATCTGGATATTATCATGGCTAGAGTGAACTGCAGGAGAAATAAGAGTTCAAAAGATACTGATATGTTGGCTAGGAATCCTCTCTGCCCTGTGTCAATTGGGACCGTAGATGTGCATAAAGAATAGTCCTGCATCAAGGGAGTCAGCCACCAATGCTACATTGTGCCATGCTCCCTGTGTACTACCAACTAGAGATTTTCACTTTCCGCTTAGTAGTTCTTAACTTCTTATCCTGTTTCTGGACAAGTGCATTCTGATATTTTCTCCCCCTGCTTTACAATTGACAAAATATGAAGACAGATTCAAACCAATATTCAAAGCTGAGGAATTCCGGGCCATATAAATAGGACAGAACGATCAGCAAGAGGGAGAGTTAGAAAAAGGCAGTCTTTGATGAAGAAATTACTTATTTTAGCAAACCTTAGGCCCACAATAATGTAGCAGTGAGATATAAAGATGTCTGAGTAGCTGTAAGTGAAGAGAGTATGAGGATTAAAATTGAAGTATATTAATGTCCATGAATAGCTAAATTAGGTCAATGAAACTAGGAAGAACAACATGTGACAATGATGATAAGAAGTGCCTAGATCATCTCCAAAGCAGTCTAAAACCTTAGATGAATGAAAGAAGAAAAAAAGAGTAAACAGTAAAATAGAAAAGGCAGGTGGAGAGGGGTGGAGCCCAAAAGGTTAGCCCTAAAAAGTGAAATAGATTATTCTCCAGCAGAATAAAGCATCCCAGTTATGAAGCAGTACTACGAAAATTCCACAAGAAAGTAGCCAGGAGCTAAGGAAGGGCAACATCATTGCCAGATTCAGGAAATAAAGGACTTTCATTGAATTCTCTACCCATTCTTACAAGCAAGATGCAAGACTGCATGGACTAGCCTCTTACAGAAGCTTATAATCAGTTACTAATGGAGAGTTCCTGCATTAACAAGAAAAAATTTGCCCATGTGTGTGTGTTTTAGTGACAAACAGCGAGGTAATCATGCTTGTATTAACATGGAAGCCTCCCCTAGAGTGGGTGTAGGTGAAGCCAGGTACAAGCCCTAGGTGAATTTAATGGCATATGTGAAAATCCTAAAACCGGAATCCCTACTGCAGCAAACTGATGTTACTTCTCCTACTTGTCAATCCATACAAGTTATTTACTGTGTTCTATGATAAATATCGTTCAGGGTGAGAAAACAGAGGATAGTGAACTTGTGCGAATAGCACTAAATGGGTTTACCAAAGAGTAGACCACATTCATTCAGGGAATTACTAGACAAGAAAAAATGCTTGATTGGTAACGCCTATGGAGTGACTTCACACAAGAGGAGCTAAGGCTCAGTCTTGTCCAGGGTAACACCACTAGCAGCAGCAAAGGGCCGAAGGTTGAGAAGGAGGACGAGAATGTAGCCCTTGCCAGTAAGGGAAAGGCGAAGAAAGGTCCCAGTGAGGGACAAGGCTCAAAGGGAGAAGAAAAGGATCTATCAAAAATCAAATGCTTCAAGTGCAATGAGCTTGGTCACTACAGCACCCAGTGTCCCAAGAAGAAGAAGGACAAGAAGGGGGAGTAGCAGACAACATCTTTAGCGGAGATAGATGATTTAACCTCTAGGTTGGAAAAGTTTGCATTGATAGAGACTATACCTCCAGAATGAGGAGCATAGCACTTCAGAGTTGCAGGATTGGGAAAGGTCCAAATAGGACTACATCAGACAAGTGTTTCCTCTTGGATCATTACCTTTGCTACGAGGGCCCCCAATTTTCAATAGCAGGAGGATCAATGTCAGTGGGCACAGTTAGATCTTGAGAGACAGTGCAGAACTAGCAGCAGTGAATTACTAGAGGGGCATAGATAGATATGAGCACAAACAGTTACTCTGTCGACAGTGCAGAGACTAGTTGCAGTCAGAGACTCAAGAGACAGCTACAGAGCCAGCAGGGACACAGTGGATTCGTAGATTAGTTCTCAGTTGCAGTTGTTGCAACAGCAGCAGCAACATGAGATCAGATGCAGCATAGGCAGTGTTGGCAGTAGTGCAGTGAGGCACAAAGCAGTGTCAACAACAGCACAAATGTAGGGTGGTTTAGCTATAGGGTTAGCAGATGAATCAGAGCATGTGTAATAGCTTGGTGGACAGTGACAGAGTGTTAGAGATGCTAGACATCAGCAGCATGGAGATGTTATGAGAGAACACTTTCCTCGCTAAGAGGGAGTGTTAGTTCTTGTAGCATTGGACAGGTGTTCTAGTCTCGACTTACGTCAAAGAGGCTAAAGAACACAAGATCTCCAAAACCCAGAAAAGTTTTCGAAAGAAAACTCCTAGAGACAACTCAATTAAGTTAATTGATCAATAGTTAAAAATACCTAAATTAGAAAATTTGATTAATTAACAACTAGGTTGCCAAGAAACGTAGGTTTGGGGACAAGAACGGGGACGGGTGCGTCACTTTTTGAAACAAGATACGTGGGTTCAAGGACAGGAACGGGGATGGGTGCATCACTTTTTGAAACAAGGTCCGTGATTCTCAGGTATATTATAATTAATATTATATTTTATAAATTATAATATATGTGAATTTTGAAATCTTCCAACTTACAACAAGAAAAATAAATCATTTAAAAACTTAAACATGAACATTCACTTTGAAATGTCAAATTTGATATCAAGTGGAAATTGCAATTTACATATTGAAATTAAGACAATAACTCCCTTAAAGAAGAAAAACAAAGCAGATTATAAAATTAATATATATGTTTAAAGAACTTTAAACAATAAAAACATATTCCTCACATATGGATACTACTGAATAAACAAAGAACTGTGTTGTGTCGAGTGCGATGAAACATTTATATTATATGGGTATTGACATTGTGGAGAAATTTATCAGAGCGCAAGAAACACAAGGAAATTAGTGAATGCTTAATAGCAAAAAAATGTATTTTTTTAAGTGCATTTATCCTTCAGGCTTCAGATGACTTGTACTTAATGGTATTTCTATGTTTTTTTTAAATGCATATATCCTTCTTAAGATGACTTGTACTTAAAGGTATTTCTATAAAAGGATGTTGTATTTCAATTAGAGGCATGCATTACTAATTAGTGATTATATCATTAAGAAATAAATCCAGGAACTAATTCATGGCAAAGAAATTTTAAAAACCTGTACTTTTGAAATGATGGGACTTTAAGACCTCTACACTTTAGATTTTGAAATATTTTTTACTAAGATAGGAATTTTAATAAAAATCATGGCTCAGTAATTAAAAAAGTGTGTACTTTTGAAATGATGGGACTTGAAGACCTCAAAACTTTAAATTTGAAATGTTTTACTACGATAGGAAATTTTTTTCTTGCCCGATGCCACATAAGGACCCGTAAGTGTAACACACCCATTTTCGGGGTTTGGCAAACCTGTTTAAGCAAACGAACCCAGGCCACAAGTATTGAGTATCGGGTTCTTATGGGAAGAAGTAGGTTCGTATGGGTACGTCTGGGAAGTACCCGCTCTAGCACCCAGTTTGTGGGGATGGGAACCCCAGCCTCAGGTTCATGAACCCATGCTACAATCTACAGAGATTAACAACAATTAATTGAGAAAGATCGAGAAAGCTCTAGAGACTCGCACGAAAAGAGTCAATCTTAGTTGTTGATATGATTTAATCATGGTCGTTGGTGATCCAACAAGAGATTATAAGAGCAAATCGTTGGGGATGAAGATAGAGAGAGTTGAGACACAAGAAGAGCAAATTCCTTGGCAGATCGAGCTATCTAGTGCAAAGATTCAGCAGGAAGAAGAGTTTGAGCCAGAGAAGGAAGCATCAGTGACTAAGGGAGGAGCAGTAGTAGAGTTTCGGAGGATCTTTCTAGTTCCAGAGAGCTAGCAGAAGGGAGGCCGAAATATTTTGCAGAGAAAGTCGTCCAAGTGATGCAAGCTAGCCAGATTAGCAGAGCAAGTTGTCGGGAAGAGGTTGGATCAGTTGTCGGAGGCCAAAAAGTCATTTTGAAAGGCAAAGAGAAATTTCCAGTGGCAAGAGAAGGCTAGATGGCTAGTTTGGAGCAGTTTCAGGAGGTCGTACGAACCATGCAGTCATGAAATGTGAGCAGGCCAGAAGGAGACAAAGTTGTTTGGTAGAGGGAGAAAATTTCTCAAAATTATTTTGGCGAGATTTTTGCAGGAGGATTGCCAATTTGGAATCCAAATTATTGTACTCAGATTTTTACTATTGCATAATAATAAAATAAACCCACATCTACTACACCAGTTTTCCCTTCAAGATTTTTTCGGGGACGTTAGTCCAAAAATATTGGTGTCATTTTTAATGTGTGTGTATCTACTTTCTTAGTTCCAATTTATTTTCCACAACATGATTTTCTTGTGAAGAGTTGCAATGTGATTTATTCGTTATTTGTCGTAACAAATAAATTGCCAATTAACCTGTTAGAAGAATAAATTTCCAGCTGCTGCAATTTAAGGAAATTTCACAAGGTTGTCTTGTAAGTGCTTATTGTTGAATATTTTCTATTTTGAAATTGTCTAATGTATGGAATTGTTGCTTCTAGGTTATACTATTTTATGCCCTAATTATTGAAAAATAATTTTGAAAATTTATCTAGTTGAGTATTGCATATCTTATTCATTGTACAACGTGTATTGAATGTTCCTAGTGGAGGAAATCCTTAATCTCTCCATCAAACTCCATTTTCTTTTGAAGTGGGTAAATGCTCAAAATTGATACCTAGGGCATCAATTTTTAGGCCTCCTTAGATCTAGCTTATCGATCTCATTCTTGACTCCATGTGCCTAAAAGACAAGGCACTTGTCCAATTCATTGGTGATCAATCCTAAAAATTTTCCAAAATTTTCTCTCCTAGAATCGGTCTTTTTAAGGCTAGGGTGAAAATCTAGGGCTTGCAGCGAAATTTTAGGGAGGAGGCTTTTTGGTGATTTGAGAGCCTAAACATTAAGCTTAGGGTTTAGGCTACCTATTCTCCAAGTTTGGTGGAAATTCACTCAAATTTCATCCATAAAATCTCTTGCCCGAGGTGTTGCTCAAGAGGGAAATGTGAAAATTCCTAGATCTAACCATCTCAGGAATCCTACTGCATCCAACTGAATCTACTTCACCTAGATTGTAAATTATATTACAAGCTTATTTCAAATTTCTTCTTGAAACATTGAAGTAAATTACTGAAGCAGCCTACACCAAATTAAGTATGATTCTAAAACATAGAAACTAAGCAAGGAAAATAGAAACAGATAGGACACTGTTATTTTTGGACAATAGTCCCCGGAAAAACCCAATGCGGGAAAACGGGTGCAACAAATCTGAGGGTTTTATTATTATGTAGGAGAAAATTTGAGTACAATTCTAGGATCCTCAACTAGAAATCTGATACTGAGAGAATACTAAGACTCCTCCCATCAGTGAAAGTCTATAAAGAGCAGGGAGTTTTGGTTGAGGTGACATTTGGTCTCTACCCCATTGTTAGCACTCTGTCTAGCTCTTGTCTTGTAGGGTTTCCCTCTCCAAGGCCTACTAAATTTTGTCGTAACAAGGGGCATTTTAATCAATGCAATCTTGAAGTATATGGGCATATAGATATATACAGTGAACTGTGTTAATCTTAATCTTACAATTAATAGTGGAGCATAGATATCTTTGCTTGCCCATATTTAGATCTGGTCATTTGGGGTTTGTTTTGTTGCAGTGAACTGCATTTAGTCCTCAAAGATCTTAGTTTTGAGTACTACTTCACATATACTTGAATTGAAAAGAGACATTTTGGCTTCGTGGATCTATATTTGATTCACACTGAGATTGGTTCCTAACTTTCACTTAGCTTGCTACATTCATCTATGACAAAGGATACTAAGAGCCTCTGAGCCTATGAATAAGGAACCAGTGTTAAGGGCAATATTTGTATGGATTTCACATCAAAAAATGAATGTAAAGTTTGTTGGGTTTTATTGAGGCCTACATAGAAGCAAACCACCTATCGAAGACTGCAAATTGGTTCACAAGAGCCTTCAAGACTCTAGAATTGATTTACATCATCATCGAGAGGGAGCCTTGAAGAAACTCTTGGTAGTGTACAATGTGTGCTTACATTGACTACGCAACATAACATTGTCTAGCAGATCCATGTCATTTGGTATCATATTTGCTATAGCTAGATTTATAGCAACCATTCAAGATTGAAACCAATCCAAGTGATTACAGCATGGGAGTAATGTTAATTCAAAGGAGGAAACGGGTTTGTTACCATTCTAAGACCTTCACTAGTGCGGTAAGAAACTATCCTACTTATGACAAGGAATTGTATTCTTTGGTTCAAAGTGTGAAGAAGTGCAAACACTATTTGAAGGGCAAAATGACAATCATCCATACAAATCATCAGCCTTTGCAGTATCTCCAATCACAAACCAAGCTACAATAGTCACAACATTCCCGATGGATTGGATTCTTGCAGCAATTCCATTTGGCCATCAGGTATAAGAAAGGTACACAAAACAAAGTTGTTTGATATGTTATCAAGGCCTTATATTAATGCATCCATTGTTTTACAACATAGCTCTTTAGCTCATGAAAGTTACATTGAAGTTTTGAACAATATGCTAAAGATGCAGATTTTAAGGATATATGTGAAACACTAATCCATTGTACTAAGGTGGAAAAATTAGATTATCATATACATAACATGTTATATCATCATGGTAAATTGTGTATTCCACAAGATAAACGAGTGCATGTAATCAAGGAAGCACAAACTTCTCTCAATTTTGGTCATTTTGGTGTGGTCAAAAGGTAGCTTAGTTGCAACACTATTATTATTGGACTCAAATGTATGAATTGTGTCCAAATATGTAAAATGATGTGTCATGTGTGCCACTAGCAAACCAAGTAACGGAAAATTGTGTTTGTACATGCTAATTCCTATACCTTCTCATCCATGGGAAAGTGTATCTGTGGATTTTGTAAGAGGTTTTCACATGTCTAGGAAAGGTCATGATTATTTATATGTTGTAATGGACAGATTTAGCAAAGTCTGTGTCTTATTTCCTTGTACGAAACAAATAACAGGAGAAAAGATCACACTTTTGTTTTCTAACATGTTTGGGTTCATTTTGGTTTGCCCACATCCATTTATCTGATTGACACTCCTACTTTCTTGGGGAATTTTGGTCAACTTTGTGGGGTTAATGGACACTACGCTTCAAAAGAGCACTACTTTTCATCCACACACCAATGGACAAATGGAAGAGGTCAATAGGACAATGATACATTTACTCTAAGGATATTGTAGCAAGCATTCTAAGCTTTGGAAGGAGCAGTTATATTATGCACAACATGCCGATAATCATTCCATACATTTCTTCTACATAAAGATCGGATGCACATAATGATGTGGAGAAAGCCAAGGAGTTCATTCACAAAATCCAATTAGTTCATCAAATAGTACAAGAACAATTGGAAAAGCGCCAACCCAAGTATAAGGCCAGGCATGACAAGTATCAAGTTGATCATCACTTCCAAGTTGGTGATCAAGTTTGGCTATACCAGTGTTATCGAAACCAGTAGAACTGGCTAGTCCGATCGGTTTGGGGGTCAAACTAGTCTAGTTCGAGGTCTGGAACCAGAAATGGCCAGTTTAGTACCAAATTGACCAATTCTGTAATGGAACCAATCAGTTTGGTACCAAACTAGCGTTTTTTCATTGAACCAATCGGTTTTGTACCAAATTAGCCAATTCTATACAATTTGACGAAAGATGTTCCAAACGCAATTTTTTTAAAAGAAAACAAGAACTTATAAGTGGGGCAGCCTAATATTCAAGCCAATGGCCTTAGTATTGCTATGTAATTCGTGGTAATGTTAAATTCTTAATGTAAAAGTGACATTCTTTTACTTAAATTTTTAACATTACCATGAAATGACGTAGGATGTTTGAGAGTGGTTCCGAACTCAGTGGATTTCATATGGAGAAAGTAGAATTTTAGATCTTGCTCAAAATCCAACAGACTTAGTAGTTTTTCAAGATTTCAGAATTGAGGGGATTGCAACGTTTTCATTTGATTTTGTCATGTACAAGGTTATGGAACTAGTATTTAATCAAAAGCACCAAGCCCCCTATGTACCTTGATGTTAGTGGCATTGGCTGTCGAACTCCTCTATCATGACCCTACTAAAAATGTACCCATCACTCAAAAAAAAATTGACTTGACATGCTACGTTTTCTCTATCTTATTTTAATGCTTAGAGGGTGATATTGATGACGAAGATCCCAATATAGGCAATGATTTTGATGATAAACAGGAATCTGTTGTAGCAAGATTTTTTTTGGATGATAGAGGGATGTATTTTCAGATCAGAGAGGAATTGCACTCAATGTTATTTTAGTTATGTGCACCCTTACATGATATATAAATGATAACCTTTGCTTATTTGTGCTTAAATGGTTTGGATTCATATGGATGCACATGAATATATATGAATTTCTTTAAAATTTGAATATTTTATGTGTTTTTGGTCAACTAGGGTTTTGGTCCGATTTTTTAACTGGTTACTGTCTGATTCCAACTAGATCTCGGTTTAGAGGGTTTTCTGATTCAATCACCGATTCGGTTCCGATAACATTGGGCTATACATGAGCAAAGAACACCTTCCAAATGAAGGGAAAAAGCTCAAGCTAATCAAGTATGGTACAATTAGAATTACCTCCATATATGCAAATATATTTTGTGGTTAATCTTGAAAACTTGAAACTATATGAGCCTCATATGATCATGAATCAAGGTGAGAATGTTCAAGTTCCTTCTATTGATGATTTTTCTCCTGAATAACTTGACGAGTTGCGAGAAAATGTTATTGAATGTGAGGACTTCACAAAGAAGTGATGTGGAATATCTTAGTGTGGGTCTTAAAGGAATGCATCCAGGTAAAGCAGGATGGATAGAAATCGAGAAAGTGATGGAGCTGTACCCTCACTTGCTTTCTAAATAAAATCAAATTTTTAGAGGTCCAAAACGTTCTTAGTGGGAAGGATTCATCCAAGAGGATAGCTACAACGGATCCAATTTGATGTTCTTAAATTCTAATGAAATAGTTTCATATCAAAGAGCTCATCAAGAGTTTTCAATGCAGTTTGAACGTTGTCGAATGGACATCGTATGCAAAAGTTATGGCCTAGCGAAATTGAAAACAAACAAGGGGCCATGTTGAGACATGGACCAATAGCAAGTTGACATGTGAACCAATAGCAGGATGACACGTCGACTATTTTGAGGTACAAATTGGCTACTTTGAGGATGATGTGGACCAATTAACCACTAACACATCAACAAATCATAAGATTCTTAAATAACACTTCATGCATGTGTAATGTCTTGTTCTAATTAATTGCCCAAGCAAGGACAAAGTAGCCTATCCAACCCTGTAGGCTATAGTCAATTGTAAAGGGGGAACCCATTATTCAATGTTTTGGGACAACATTGGGTAAATTGGGGTAATTGGAGGAAAACATGTGGAAGAAGCCAAAATTGAGGCTAAGTGGCAGGAAAATTGTAGCCCTTCAAATTAAATTTAGGGAAGAAGACTCCAAAGGGAGTTTATAAATAAGAGGGAGGAGAATCATTATTCTCATCATGGTTGTTGGATATTTCTGTTTTACGAGCTGAGGCTCCTGAGGGTTCTAAGACCCCTTTATTTCTGACTGCTTTCAGTGGTGAAAGATTCCACCCTAGCCAATCCCTCTCTCTATTTTGTTTGGCATAATCTTTTGAGGCATCTTTCATCTGGTTTTTGGCAAGCAAGAGAAGATTTTTGTGGGCTATTTGGCTTGAAAAGGCACTCTGTGGCATCTTTCATTTGTTCTGACTCCTAAGGCTTATGTGTCTAAAATCTAGGGCAGCAAAGCAATCTAAGGCTTTTGTGGCTAAAATCCAGGGTAGTGAGGCAGTCTGAGGCTTCTGTGAAGCACCAAATTAGCACCATACCTCCATCCGAGACAGTGGAACCCTTCTAGGGCCTGGCTGAGCCCATTCTAGGGCAGTGAGCCCTCATCTGAGCAGGAGGTAGATCATTATGTGGCTGTAAGGTCTGATTAAGGCAATTTTAGGGCAGTGAAGCCCTTATCTTGGCAACAGGCAGTATGTTCTGTAGCGACATGGGCATGTGAGGCAAGTTCCAAGGCCTGAAGCCTTATTGCCTTATTGTTGCATGTGGCCTAACCTAGGAAGTTCCTCTGTGGCAGTGGATTGATCTGAAGGGAAACTTTGTGTCAGCAAAGTAGCCCTAAGGCATTTTCTGAGTCTGCATCCAGGCAGCGGCCCTCTTGGATTGATTTCTGTGGCAGAACGTGGTTATCCAATACTGTGCAGATTCCCTGGAGTCCTATCTGAGATAGCGGAGGCCTCAGGGGCTATAGCAGCATGGTCATCTGGAGTTAGGCTGAGAGTGAGGAGCACCCTATGATTGTGGACCCTATCTCAGTACTGTTTAGGGTAGCAACTCGTCCTTAAGCCATCACTAGGTACACCTTGTGGCAGAAAAGTGAAGTTGGGACAGGAAGAAAGGTGTCTGAGCAAGCAGTGTCCTCTCCAGGACAGCAACAAGGCCCATTAGCACTATGTGGTGGCAATAGGCAGCAAGGCAGCAAGGCTGCAAGTTAATGAGGCAAGTAAGCAGTAACAGCAGGATTGTAGTCTGGTTAGTTATTGCTGATAGGGTAATTAGTGTTGATACTGTTACCAAATTATTGAGGCTGTACAGCAAACCCTATTGGTGTAACAGCACTAGGAGTGAATGTTGTAACTTGACGTGTACTGTTGAAAATCATTTACTTGTTTTCATTGTTTTCAATATCATCTTTGTTGAATTAAAAAGGATATTGTGATAGTTGATAATGTTACCAAATTATTGAGGCTGTACAGCAAACCCTATTTGTGTAACAGCACTAGGAGTGAATGTTGTAACTTGATTTGTACTGTTGAGAATCATTTACTTGTTTTCATTGTTTTCAATATCCTCTTTGTTGAATTAAAAAGGATATTGTAATACTGGAACAAAACTTGTCATTCATTGACCCTAAGGGCAAATTCCCCCAACGGATATTACAGCATGGAGGTTAAGATTTTCAAAGGATTTTAAAAAATGATTATTTTACTATCCAATCATATAGAGGTGTGTGCATGATGTACATATGTTGGGGCACCCACAAAGTACAAAGTCAACCCACTTCATATATACCCATCCACACCTTTATTTAATTCATTTATGCTTTTTATAACCTAAAGTTTGTCGAATCACTTTAAATGTGGGATTTGTATCCCCCACTAAAAGGTAACAGGCAGGTTCAGAGGGATTTGAACCCTACCCTTTTTCCTTTGGGAATTAAGTGTTCTACCATTAGCTCATGGGCTACACATTTGATATAATGGAGCAAATCTCTTTTAGGCAGAAAACAGCAGTGAAGTGTAAGAATGATTACAAGATCCCGCTGCTGCTGCTCTGCGCGCGCGCGCGCCTGAGCCTGCCCTCGGCCCTTGATCTGATCCCGCTCCAGCTGCACCTTCCTCGATCGGATCCATGGATCCCCCAGATCCGCCAGGGGGGGATCCTGCCATGCAACATGCTTTCTCGAATCTGATAAGATCTCTGCCACAGCAAAGACCAAGGCCAACGGCAACTAAGTTCGTGAAAAAACTAGATGTGCTTCAGGAAGTTCTTTTACCTCCAGCCATTCCCCGCAGGGCTGCTATCTCTCTCGCTGAGAAAGGACTCATCGGACAATTTATTGGTCTATGGCCCTCACCCAAAACTGTGCAAAGATGGGTTGAGCGAAACTGGGCAGACAAGATACAAGGGAAAATATCAATAAGGTTCTGTGGCAGAGGATACTACACCTTTCACTTTGAAACTAAGGAGGACAAGGATCTGATATTCAGAAACGGACCTTACTTCATGGATTCCAGGGGTCTCTATCTCAACAAATGGACCCCGGACTTTGATCCAGAGCTAGATATACCAAGTGCTGTCCCTGTCTGGGTCAGGCTGCCTCATCTTCCTCTCCATTGCTGGGGCGATGACTCTGTCAAAGCAATAGGGAATGCGGTCGGGAAATATATAGATCGTAGCAAGCCCAAAGACAACATGCAGGCCTATGCGCGGATCTGTGTAGAAGTTGATCTGGGACGCGGTCTTCCTGAAGCAATCAAACTGAAAGTCGACGATTGGAGCCACATACAGCAGCTAGACTACGAACAGATTCCCTTCAAATGCAAGGTATGTCATGAATACGGGCACTTTGCAAATAGATGCACTAAAATCGTAAATGTTGAAACAGATGAGCAAGAAAGGCAATGGGAAACTGTAAAAAAAAAAAAGTCAGCTCCGCCGTTGAAACCATCAGTCTCTGAAGCCCCTGAACCTCCCCCTCAGAACTCCGTCCATCTCAACTTACCCCTTCAGCCCCCTCCCTCCTCCTCTCAGCAGTCTTCCCCGAATCCTCCCTCTTTATCCCCTCGACTGTCGGATCCTCCCATCCCTCCATCTTCTAATCCCTTCGCGACCCTCTCTGCTGATGAATCCGACCCTGATCCTCCCCCCTCAGACCTTACCCTGCACCCTTCTTCCCCTCACATCTCCCAGCCTTCCCCTGAATCCCCCTTAGCTCGTGTAACTAGAAGCTCCTCAAAGGATCATGGAGGACCCAGTGATATACCAAAAAAGCATGGACCTGGTAGAAAAACAGCTAAGCAGCACAGGGAAGAAAATGCTCAGAAAGACATTGCCATGGGATCTCAAACCCCTATTGAATCCTTCATACTTGGTCACTCAGACAAAGAAAACAATACCAAAGGGAAAGAGAGGCGAGCACCTCTCCATACAGCCAGTAAATCATGATGAAAATGTTATCAAGGAACAGTAGGGGACTAGGGCACCCCTCAAAGACAGCAGCCCTCAAGGATTTAATTCAAAGTGAAAAGCCTGAAATCGTCCTTATTCAAGAGACAAAGCAAGACAAATATGAAGCCAACAGGATCCTCAACCAACAAAAACAATACAGTGGTTGTGCAAGTGAAGCAAGAGGAGCCTCGGGTGGCATTCTAACAATGTGGGACAACAGAAAATGGAGCTGCAACTCCACCAAAATTAACCAGCACTGGATCAGTGTCAAACTAGAAAGCAAGGAGGATGGAGAAACGATAAGAGTTTATAATATCTACTCTCCGAATCAGTACAGGGAGAAAGAAGCATGCTGGAACACTCTGGAGGCCAGCTTAGAAGAAGAACAAGACAACAATCTCATCCTTGCAGGGGATCTAAACTTAGTCCTTCATGCCAATGAGAAAAGAGGGGGAACTTTCTCTGCAGATCCCTTTAGAAGCAAACTTGAGCACATTATGCAGGATCAAGAATTGGTGGATATAAAGCCAAAGAACCGAAGGTATACATGGAGTAACAGGCGGCTAGGAGTTGGAAATATCATGGAGAGACTTGACCGTTTCCTCATAACCATCTCTTACCTAACCACCTTCGCTACTGGCCAGTCTAATATCCTCAACAACTCAGCCTCTGATCACTATCCAATAACTCTCACCCTCCTCAGACAATGTCAGCTAGGTCCTCTCCCATTTAAATATTGCTCCCTATGGAACCAAATCCCCGAAGCTAAAAAAGTGGTATGGCAGGCTTGGACCCAACACGTGGAAGGCTCCCCGTCTTATATCTGGGAGTCAAAGGTCAAGAGAACCAGACAGGCTCTAAAAATCTGGGCACAGACCAAATATCAGGAGCCCGAATTGAGTAAAAAACGCATAAAGAAAGAACTCGGAGAGCTACAGGAAAAGATTGAGGTCGTTGGGCTCTCACAGCAGGACAAAGAGAGTGAAAAAGTGCTTTACACCCAACTGAGCCAAACAATAAGGGATGAAGAGACTAAATGGCGGCTAAAATCAAGACAATTATGGCTACGTGAGGGGGACAAAAATACCTTATACTTTCATAAGCAGGCCACTGTTAGAAAAGCCAGAAATACAGTAAGCTCAATTCAAGATAGTGAGAGGATCATTTGCACATCCCAGGACACCATTAAAAAAGCAGCCACCAACCACTTCAAAAATCTCCTTACTGAAGAAAAAGGTGAAGAAGATTACTCATCTCTGCTTCAGCACATGCCCAACGCCGTCACCCAAGAAACAAACAACAGGCTCACGCGTGAAGTTGAAGAAGAAGAAGTCCAGGCAACAATTTGGAGCCTTCACCCAGACAAAGCTCCTGGGCCTGATGGGTTTCCAATCAGTTTCTACAGAGAATATTGGCAAATGATAAAAAAAGATCTGCTAAAGATGATTCGTTGGGTCCTTAGGAAAGGCAAATTGGGGGGGTTCACCAATGCAACTTTTCTAGCTTTAATCCCGAAAGAAAACAGGCCCTCCTCATTCTCTAGATTCCGACCCATATCCTTATGTAACTCAGCTTACAAAATTATTACAAAAATCCTGTCTTCCAGGCTCAAACCTCATCTCACTTCTTTGATCTCTGAAAACCAAGGGGGCTTTCTTCCTAATAGACACATAACAGACTCCATTCTTCTAGTATAAGAGGCCATCCATTCAAGCATAAGCCGAAAAGAGAAAGGCTTTGTCCTAAAGCTAGATCTAGCCAACGCCTTCGATAGGGTCAGACACACCTTTCTGTATGCAGTGCTCCATAAAATGGGATTCGACCCCCTCTTTATCAACATGATCAAAGCCTGCATTTCAAATCCATGGATATCACCCCTTATCAACGGTAGATCTTGTGATGCCTTTCAAGCTTCAAGAGGCCTTAGGCAAGGTTGCCCCTTGTCTCCTTACCTTTTTATTCTCATGGCAGAATCCCTAAGCAAGGCATTAGATTTCAACAGAAGAATAGGCATGATCACTGGAATCCAAATTGAACATGGAGCAAAGAATGTTAATCACTCACAATTTGCAGATGACACCCTATTGATGGGAGGAGCATCCATCACTATTGCAAGGCGATTTAAAAAGGTCTTAGATCAATTCATGAATTATTCCGGAGGAAAGATAAATCAGATAAAAAGCTGTATATATGGATGGAATGCTTCCAATCTCACCATCCATAGCATTGCCAGCGAGCTTGAAGTCTCATACAAGCTAAACTGGAGTCACTTCACCTATCTAGGAATGCCGGTCAGTATGGGTCCTTTAAAGGCTGAAACATGGAGCGAAATCCTCGACAAAATTCAGAGGAAAATCCAGCAATGGGGTTCTATGTGGTTGAACCCAGCCGGACGCCTTGTCCTTCTCAAATCGGGGCTGGCCTCTCTTCCCATTTACAGATTCTCCTTGCACCAAGCCCCATCGATTTTTCATCAGAAAATGGAGAAAGCACTCAGGCACTTTCTCTGGCAAGGAGGGAAAGCAGAGAAAAGGAAATTCAATTTGGTCAACTGGAAGAGTGTCATCCAACCTAATGAAAAAGGAGGACTGGGAATAAGATCTCCAAAACTGCTGAACTTAGCTCTTGGAGCTAAAATAATTTGGAGGCTGATCTCAGGGGACACAGCCTGGTGGAAGAAGGCCCTAGAGGCTAAATACCTGAGTAGCACAAGGCATCAACTCTTGGACTCCAACATCCCCAATAGGGAAAGCACAAAAATCTGGAAGCTATGTAAGAAGGCCATACCCTTCATGACTCAAAACATATCAAGGGTCCCAGGAGAGGGGAGCAGTATTAAGATCTCCACTGATAGAATTCTAGGACAGACCCCTATTGGTTTAAATGTGGAGGTAGCCCCAGCCATAAATTGGCTCGCTGACAATGGCATATGGAACTTAGCACAAATATCGCATTGGGAAAGTCACTCCCAAGCCTGGGCTGATTGGAAGTTCCCGAATCACCCCAGGGAACTTGAGCCAAGCTTCGTAGCCTTAAAAAACCACCTGCATAGTAAAGCTCCAATTCAAAAAGGCAAGCAAGATGGATACAGATGGGATCCCACGGGAGCTCACTACTCGGTCAAAGCCGGCTATCAATTCCTTTGCAACAACATCTTTCCGCAGGCCATATGGAACCAATGGAAGCTGGTCTGGAAAGCTGAAGTCCCCCCTAAAGTCAAATTCTTCTTTTGGCTTCTCCTGAAAGGGAAGATTCTAACAGCAGAAAACTTAAAGAAAAGGGGTATTATGGGACCGTCTAGGTGTCCAAACTACTGTCAAGCAGAAGAAACAATCCAACATCTGTTTATAGAATGCAGGATAGCTGATGATTGCTGGAAACAAACGGCGTTAATTAGGGGAGTTACATGGGAACCAAAGGCAACAATCGCAGATACAGTCCACAACTGGAGGAAACATTGCCCCTGGAAAGAAAAGCAAAGAAAATTAACGCAAAGGATATGGAATGCCATTCCTTTAACTCTAGTTTCGCGCATATGGCTGGCTAGAAACAAAAAAGTTTTCCAAGATAAAGGGTGCAACACAAGAATTATGTGCCACAAGGCAACAAGCTTAGCGGTGGAGGCAATAATAGCTCACACTCAAGGTAAGATCGAGATCACCAACTATAGCATAGAAGAAAGAAATTTGATCAGCTATACCCAAGGAAACACACTCAATCCCCAGGCAACAAAACAGAGAAATCCACAGCTGAAAGAAACTAGCAATGTATGGAAACTGAGGTACAAGGAAAAGGAATTTGTTCTCTGGCTGAGCAACTGCAACAAATTCTACATGTTCTTTGACGGCGCCTCAAAATCAAACCCAGGTCTAGCAGGCGCAGGGGGTCTTATCTGCAATGCCAATAGGGAGACAATTCTCCAATTTGAATGGGGGCTGGGAGAGCTATCTAACAACAGGGCAGAAGGTCTGGCTTTGTACCAAGGTCTTATCCAACTGATCAAGATGGGAATCAAGAAGGTAATGATTTTCGGCGACTCAGCAATCATTATCAGACTCATGGTGCAAAAGCAAAGCACGCCAAATATCCTACTGCAACAAATTAACTCCAGAAATCAGACCCTCCACGATCAGAGGGAGGAAGCCCATTATTTCCACATTCTCCGTGGGCTAAATAAAAAAGCGGATCAGTGTGCCAACAAGGCCTGCGAAAGACTCAGAGGCAATCTTAGCTGTAACAACAGCTCTTCTTTCTACCCTCTGCCATGAAAGACGTGCAACCAAATAAATCACGGGGATCATTAGTCAGCAGGATCATCGAGTACAGGTGCATCAACAGAGCCGAGGACAAAGCAAGCAAGGTGGATTGGACAGTTTGCAGATCAAAATCCAGAGGATCCACCCATATCACGCGTATCAGACAACCTCCACCAGAAAATCGTCCCGCCAATCTTAGCACTGCCCGAGGCCCAGGCTCGCATCGGATGAGGCAGTCGAGCTTTGGGAAGAGGCCTCCTCCTTCCCTCTTCCTCCTGCTACCTTTGATTATTTATAACAGCAGAGCTACGGTTAGTGTTCTCAATAGAAAATCTCGAGACTGCAGACCTGAGATCAGAAAGAAAGGCGCTTCCCCTCATATCCTTCGCAGCAATCCTGGTAGTTCCTCCAGAGAAGTAGATTCAGTGCGCCCAGAAGCTATTAGCAGCAACAGGGAATTGAGTTTGCATAGCCTTGAAGGTGCATTCTTACAGGCTTTCTGTGGCAGTTCAAGTCTCAGCCATAAAAGCACTATTAGAGCTCGTCTGGCAACTACCCACCGCAGCAAGGTTCCGAGCCCTCAAGATAAGATAGAAAACAGAGTCCTCAGCGCTTCCAGGCATCCTAAAGACCCAATGGCGCGTCAAGGACAGTGCTTTCACTGCAGAGATCTACAAGCGGAGTTCGACGAGGTGAGAGCGCAACAGAAAGTTTTGGAAGAACAAGTTCGCAACTTGGAAGCAAGACTAGAAGATCAATGCAAAATAATTCATGAGAAATATAGAGCCGAGATGAATCTTTTCCTCCACAGAGTCCATTCCCTGCACGAACAGTTCAGCAATCTAAGCAACAGGTGCAGCCATGCTGAGGAAAAGATCTCCATTCTCAAGTTCATAATAGACAAAAAGCTCAAAGATGCAACATCCTCCTCAAGTGCAAAGCCAATTGAACCAGACCCAGAACCAGAAGGATCTACAGCAAGAAAGATAAGCCACATTGATATAGATTCTTCCTCATGAAATGTAGATGCAAATACTGGAACCTGCAGTTTGTTAGAATTTACAGTAGCATAAGTAGTTTTAGAGGGGGAAAATCAAAAGAAAGAATCAAGGAAATGAGTCTTTTTGTAATTCCTTGGATTCAAAATGCTCAGGAAGCATCATATGTATGGCAGCTTGCCTCCTTTTCTTTTCAGATCAATACATAGCAACCGAACTTTGTCTAAAAAAAAAAAGAAATCAAACTTGGTATATTTCTAAATAATTGCATATACATCCTTATATATTAACACTTTCCAATATATCTTTTTGAACAATTTCAGTATATTTCACTTATATCTTTCTCTATATACAATATATTTAAGATGTAGTGTAAAGTTCACTTAACAAAAGTTAATGACCAAGAATATATATGTACACTACTCTACTCTCCAAGTATAACTCATCTAAAAACCCTAATTTATGGTTGCAATAAGACAATTTATGATCCACTCTAAAAGGGTTGAGAATGATGTTCCCACTCATAAATCTATGAAAAATATTTATATATAACACTTATTTACGAATATCATCTTTTAAAATAATATTATTATTATAAATTTTAACAAAATCATATAAAATATTTTTTAAATATGCACATAATAGTATCTCAAACTCCATACACATATAACAAATATTTACACACAATAAACTTTTATTTCACTCAATTTTATTTATATTTGTTATGTTTTATTAGATAACCATCACCTAAAATTTCTACCATCATTTTTTAAAATTACCAAATCATTTCCCAAAATTTTATTCATGTTATTCATCTTTAATCACCTAAAATTCATACTACATGTATCTTTTACAATATTTCACATTTATTATTTCACTCATACTTTAAACATAATTAGATAAATGGTTTTTTAAAATTACCAAATCATTTCTCAAAATTTTACTCATGTTATTCATCTTTAATCACCTAAAATTCATACTACATGTATCTTTTACAATATTTCACATTTATTATTTCACTCGTACTTTAAACATAATTAGATAAATGGAGTAATTTTTATCCATTTCTTGTGTGAACAATTTTTATCCAAAAAATTATATAAGTTTAATTTATTTATCATATATTAATCACTAAATAATTTTATGGTGTTAAAGTACTCAAAAGGTGCTTATTAACATTTTATATTTACGATTCCAACCTTTTAATTGCCTAATTCTTTAAAATTTGCATAGACCCATTTGAGACAATATCCAATTATAAAGTAGTAAATATTAACAAATAATTAAGTGTGTCTAACTCTCAACCAACTATACTTATAATATAGAAAATTTCATAATACTTTAAATAAATTACATGGGATTTAATATATAAACCACTTATAATACTAGATATTAAAACAAATACCTTAAAACATTACCTAAAACCATATATTAATCTATTTCCATGTATTACAACCGCTTTCTCTATGCTTTAATATTTATTATATATTACTTATCAAATTATTTATTTTAATAATATATATTCTTTTATAACAAGAGAAAAACA
This sequence comes from Pinus taeda, assembly GCA_000404065.3. NCBI lineage: Eukaryota > Viridiplantae > Streptophyta > Pinopsida > Pinales > Pinaceae > Pinus > Pinus taeda. The sequence goes on from APFE031427791.1 coordinate 24,828, forward strand.
AATTTAATCTTTTTAAGATTCAAATTTTCTAATTTTTAAATAATTTTATATACATCCTTATATATTAAGGCTTTCTAATATAATTTTTAGAACAACTTCAATGTATTTCACTTATATTTTCTCTATATACCATATATTTACAATATAGTATATAGTTTACCTAACAAAAATTAATAACCAAAAATACATATACACTACCCTTTAGATACCTTTTAAGTATCTAAAAAGCATAATTTAAAATTGAAATAATACCATTTATGCTTCACTCTAAAAAGGTTGTCTACTCATAAATCTATGAAAAATATCTATATATAACACTTATGATATATAATTAGGTTTTATTTAATAACTCAAATACGTATAAGAAGATTAGTGAGTTGACTCTTGGGACAATAAGAATTATTAATTTTTTTTAATGAAAACAATTGTCCAATGGTCTAACGGCTGGACATTTCATCTATCCCGTGATCAGCAGAGGTTCAGATTCTCTTCCCCGTGAGCTTGGCATGGTTTTGTAGTTTCGGTTTTAACTTGGCACAATTTTATTTAACAACTTAAATAGATTCAAGAATTATTGTGGTGAACTTGGGACAATTCTATTTAATAATTTAAATTATACCATATTTAATAACTTAAATATATATATTAAAAGCCATCAATTATACAAAGTTCACCAAGAACAAGAAGGATTTCACAATGGCCTTGCTATGGTAATGTGTTTTTAATGACAATGTATTAACTTAAATTAACTATCTCAATTTTGTGATTAATAATTAATGTATAAATTAATTAACTAATTTATATAGAATTTTTAAGAAAATATGGATAGAGACGATTTATTTGTAGCAACGATATTCTTTATTTGTGATTTTAGAGTTGAACGTTATTTAAATTTCATTAACCGCAACAAAGTTTTGGGGACGACTCTCCACCCAACCGTAGGGTCAACTGTACTTAATCTTTCTACTGTTGGTCACCCCTTGAGCCCACTAACAACACATTTCTCCCATGGATGAAAAAATGGATGAATTTGATCCTCCACATCGTTCTGGGGACGACTCTCCACCCAACCGTAGGGTCAACTGTACTTAATCTTTCTACTGTTGGTCACCCCTTGAGCCCACCAACAACACATTTCTCCCATGGATGAAAAAATGGATGAATCTGATCCTCGACATCGTTCATTAGATAGACCAAAGATAAAAAGGGATCCACATGCATACATTCTATGTGTCAACATGCCAGCGTTTATTTTTATTTTTATTTTTTAAGTTTTACTTTATTTAATATTTCTCTTAATTAACTCTTTCTTATTTTATTTGTTTTTACTTTTGTTAACTTTACTTATTCTTACTATTTTTATAGTTTACTTTTATATATATTTATTTAGAATTTTAGTTTTATATTTTCTATTTATTTATCTTATTATATATATTCTCTCCATTATTTAATATTATTGTCTCTTCTTATATTTAACTATTTATTGTATTTTCTTTATATTAGCTATTATTATATTTTCTTTATTGCTTATTATTATTAATTATTTTATTTACTACTATATTTTAATATTAACTTATATTATAAGTTGTTAAGCATGTCAATTTTGTTTTGACTTGCAATATTGTTTGACTTTAACCAAAAATTATGTCCTTTAATCCATAGTTATACAGTAAAGAATTCATTTTTGTTAATTTTATTTTATTTAAATTTATATTTCATAAGTGGATTCATTGGGGCCTATTATGGTTTTTTAGTAACTTCCATTTTCAGTTACTAATTTTGTTTATTTCATTTTATTTAATTTTCTTCAAATTTTTTCTTATTTTCATATTTCATGAATAGAGTAACTTAATTATTATATTATAACAGAATTTTAGGTATATTATAATATAATATATATATATATAGCAACATAAATATATAAAAGAAAAAAATGTACATATGAATTAAAGTGTATATATTTTTAATATAAAGAATATTAGTTAATCAAATTTTCATAAATTTTTGTGATACTTTCAACATACAATATTCTAATATTATGTTTTTAATTTGTGATGATTCTTGTCTTTATTATTTTTAGTTTAATTTAAACTATACTTTACGTTAAGCCCGCATGTACCAGCCCTATGTATGCCTTATTATTATTATTATTATTATTATGAAGAAGAATATTACAGGAGATTAGTACTAATCATTCAAAAAAGTTCTTTAAGTAGCCTTCAACTATAAACATATTTGAAATATGTCAAATGAAAACTTATTTTTCTATCTTTGTAAACCATGATTATAATATCAATCTTATGAAGGAGAACAAAATAGATAAATTGGAAAGGGTTATAGGTTTCATTCAAAATAATAAAAGCCTAGGACCAAATTATCAGCCTTTCCAATTCTATGAAGACTATTTTGAATTGGTGGAAATGGAATTAACTAATTAATAATAACAAGAATTGTAAGTTAAAACCTAATTAAAATAACATTGTTTAATCAAGTAAAACCAATGATGTTTGTTTAAATAAAATCAATACATTGCAAGGCTACAAAAATAGTACCAAACTTGGATTAAGTTTCATAAAATGAAAGAGTGATCAATTGAAAAAATGCATGTAACCACAAGTTATATAAAAACTCATTATTTATGAAAATGCATGTAACTACACATCAAATAATATGTTGTAAGAAATAAGGATCTCTCTCTCTCTCTCTCTCTCTCTCTCTCTCTCTCTCTCTATATAATATATTATTATATATAATCTTAAGATAACCATAATAGATGTATAAAAGAACACACCTTTTATAAGTTACAATTGATATTGTTTAATACTCAACAATGGAAAGTATGATACTATAAGAAAAGTATTAAATAAAAAATTAGAATGCATTTCTGACCATATATTTAGCCATTTAAATTGTCCCCAACACATTGTGGTATACCTTCTCACATGTGTTAAAGTCAAATTTAAAAAATTATAAATTGAAAAGATATATGTAACCACAATTTATATAAGAACTCATAATTTGAGAAACACTTGTAATCGTAAGTCATATAAAATATCATTATAAGCATTAAGGAAATGTTTCCCCGATTGATCTGTGAGTTGACAGTTGGGCCCCATCGAGGTCTGTGCCATGAACATCATTTATAATAAAGGACGGTGGGCGGTCATGTTATGGCCCTCACACACTTTCCTTCAACCACAAGGTGGCAACGCGTATGCATGACATTAATGGTGATTAAAGAGGACGAAGGGACATTTCCTACCTGGGGTTTTATGCTATGAGTTCTGAACAATTAGGAGGTATTGCTATTGAAATGGTTACAGGTTTGATGGAAAGATTTGGGATGTAAGTGAAGGCTCTTCACGAGGTCTGCCAACCTAGTGCAGATGGTCTCACCCTCCTTCCTGTGGTCAACAACAACGTGTATGTTCTCTTAGTGTGTTTCTCTTATGCCCTTACCCCTGCGATTCAAGTCTATTGGATATTGTAATGGAGAAAAATATTTGAGACGATGTACTGGGTTAGAAGGCAATCTTCCATGAAACTTGGGAGGAGAGTGTTGTTGTTTCTGATGGGTTATTTGAATATTGTAGAATTGTCTCTGTTTTTTATGAAATTTACTTTCTGGGATGGGCATGTATGTGAGGTTTGAGCACTGTATTTCAGTATACATTTCCTGCATGGATGATTTTGTCTATTATCTTGTTTTTTCGATGTACGTACTGACATTTAACCGAAGGGGGGGTCTCCTACGTAAGGATACGCCTAAACGAATTCAGTGTTTTGTCTCAAGATGGCTCGAGGAGCCCTTAATTAATCTATTTGGCCTCTTTCGGTAGACTCATCTCATATTCATGGGAAAAAGTTTGGTTTATTGCCTTACTTCTCACAGTTATATGGAATTTTGTTGTGGCATACTTACAGGTTTAAATTCTCAATGTGTGCACCGAGACCTTAACCTAGTTAAATGCCTCGAGCTTGAGGTCTTGGTTTTCTACTTTAGGGTTTCATATCACTTTTGTGGTTGACTGAATTTAAATACGGTGCATCCTTCCTCTGGTAGAGGCACCTCGACAAGTGGAAGTCGAGGGCGTAATCAAAGTGTTTGTCAGTAATGGGGAAACAGCCAACCCCAACCACGTCCAACTCAAACTCAAGGTTGTAAATCTACTTTGAGCCTCATTCGAGAATCTCCTCAGGCATACCAGACTGGCACACAACCTCAGATTCGCCAATTAATATTTGGATAGGAAGCAGAGTTAACCCAACAGGAAGCTCGTGGGGACTTGGATATGGAGGAATGGCGATACCTAGCGTCCGATCCTAGACACTCCAGAGATCGGTCCTCTCAATACAAATAGACTCTCTACCTTTACTAGCTGATGAAGAATATAGTGTCAAGAGCCTTGGCGACTCCTTTAGCTAGCCCTTCCAAGACTGATCTCGAACTCCAAGAAATTCATAAGGACTTTCAGCTTATTCAATTCCAGATTCAGCAACAGATGACTGCCTCAATTGCATAGACAGACATATTCCATGTCTTCCTCAAACAGAATTACCCAGTTCAAGTGCAAAAGACCCAACACCTATGGACTCTTTGGATGATTAGTAGCATGCTTTGCATAATTTAGCTTTTAATTTTTTCTCTGTATAAATGAAGGCTTTCCAAATTTTGATATTATGTCTTAGTTATCTAGATACTAGTTTAATTAAGGATAATCAGACATATATAACCTTGATAGATAGTCTCAAACTATTATGTTTTTGGATTTCTTATAATGTGGTTAGGTGACAACCAGACCTAGTTTCTCAAAGGGCAGGTTGAGACCATGATCCAGATTTAAACAAGAACATAACAAATTACAAAGGTAACCATAAATGCAGAGATGCAATAGAAATAATACTTCATTTCATTAAAGTAAAATACTGAAATATGCTTACAAACAAAATTAGAAATAAACTAGCTCGGGCGATGGTAGCTTATCTCTAAGGAGAGATGTGGCAGCTACATGCCTCTAAACTGTGTTACAATGAGGCTCACGGGCTTATTTATTGTTGAGAAATAATGGAAAACCCTAAACATCCAAAAACCTAACCCTAGGAGATGAAGCGCCAAACTATGGGCCCTGTTTTGGGTAAATTGGTAGATCAACTTCCTAGAGTTGTAACTTTGGCATACGATCTTCGTTTGATGCACACAATACCTCAATCCGAGGACTACAACTTTGGAATGAGAAACATCGGTCCATGCACCCATGTTGCTCCCAATTTTCCCAAAACAAGTCGTTTAGGGCCTCAAAACTGCTCTGTAAATTCAGGACCTGAAAAACTGCTAAAAATAGTAAATTGTGCTATAATTAAGGAAACTGAAAAACTGAAAGAGACAGTTGTGGGGGTCCAAGTAGGATAGGCAGGTGGCCACCAACATCCACCTTGAACTTGGTCCCTGGTGAGTTGTTCTGCAACCTTTGATGTGTCTAGTAATGGTGGGAAGCATGGTCGAGGGCGGTCCACATTGAACACTTGGTGCAAGTGAAGGAATGGGGGAATCTTGTGCTCTAAAGCATTGTTTCCCATAACCATGGTAATGGTGTAAGGACCAGATCGGAGTGGTCTGAGCTTCTGATGGGCTCTTGTAAGGCATTCTTTTTGCGGATGCAACCAAACTTTGTCACCCACTTGAAAATTGTGTGGTACCTGATGCGATCATGTTGCTACTTGTACTTGGAATTTTCCATAATGGAGTGGAGATACATCAGCCCGTTAGGTAGAGGTGCTCCAGAAGTCAGATCGAATGAATGTTTGACCTGACAGTGCAACGGTACCCCTGTGGGTGAGAATAAGATGTCCCTGTCTTCTTTCATGACTGTATCCACATGCTTTTGCTGCATGGAGGAACCCTTCGCGGGGGTCATGGATGTGGCTACGATCTTCCCATTACTTTGAGGGTGAACTAGATATAAAATAAATTTCCTAGTCTGGGAGATGATCTTACTGCCTTTCTTAGCAGAGATCAAAGAGGTGGTGGTAGGTGGGGCGACCTCCGGTATCCTGTATAATGATTTACCCAAAGAAATAATAACAACATGAGGCCTTGACTCATATATAGCATGTCCCCTCCACAAGTATGGTTGGCCTAATAATACATCACAAACATCAATAGGTGCAACATCACACAATACCTCATCTGTGAAGGGTTTGATGTTGTAGGGAAGGCGACACAATTGGCAGACTCAGAGATCTCGTCCTTGGTGAAGCCACTCGATGTTGTATGGTTGTGAGTGTGGTGTTGTCAATAGGCCTAGCCGCTTCACGACCTTTGATGAAATGAGGTTCTTTTGGCTCCCACTGTCAACAATGAATTGCAACGGCGAACCCTTTACCCACATCTGTGAGTGGAAAAGACGCTCCCCCTCCTCTGGATCTTTGGGTTCATTCTTTTGGATCATAGCAGTGGCAACAGTGGTGATGGGCTCCTCATCAATGATTTGCTTCCCTTTGTCATTACCCTTGTCAGGTTCTGACTCAGGGTCAGAACATGCATCTAATTCTGAAGCCTTCAACTCAGTCACCAGTGACTGCTTGGTCTGACACTCATTTGTGTTATGAGAGGAGCTCTTATGGAACTCGCACCACTTTCTTGTGTCCTTTAACTTCGTGATATTGTTCTTTTCTTGCAGCTTTGATGGGTTTTCTGTGGTCACCCCGCCTTGGCTTTGTCCTTTGTTCTTCAAATTGCAGATCAAAATTCTCACTTCTTTTGTTTAAACTTCTACTAGATCTTGACAACGTATTGGTATGCCATGCCAAGCGAGGAGATGTTCAAGAACTCCAACTCATCGTGGATGTACCTGGGTAGGCAACTGCAGTATTTGAGTGCCAAATGCAGCTCAGAATCCTTGATACCCAACTTTGTGCGAAGGGTATGAAAAATATTTGTGAACTTTGGCACATCTTGGTCCCTTCCCTGCTGCAGTGTGGTCCACTTTATGTATTTGTCCTCATAGCTCTTAACAGGGTAGTACTGCTCCTTGATGGCATCCCGGAACGAATTCCAAGTGGGTGCCA
>APFE031427800.1:0-47809 GCA_000404065.3 Pinus taeda
TTTATGCCCTCTTAACCTCTTCCTTGATTACCTTTAATTTTCCCTTGGATTTGATAGCAGCTGGTGTGGCTTTAACCATAGGTAGGTTTCCTATTTTATTGTTGCAGTTGGGCTATAACTAAGTGAGCTTCTTTTAACTCTTTCTCTAACTCGTTAACTTGTTTGTTTTTCTCATCCATAGAACTTGCTTGTTCTTGAATTTCCTTAGGCACAAAAAGTTCTTCAACTAGCTTCTCCAATGGTAACCTTTTGGCAACTGTCTTTGTGAGTGACTTTCTTGGCACTAGAATCTCTACTACCTCTGGTGAGAACTGTAGTTTTTTTCCCTTTTTCTTTAGTGATTTCTCAACTATTTATGGATATATTTTCTTGATAGAACTCTTTAGGGGTGAATAAGTAGTCTTAGTGGTGGAAAAAGGAGTATCTCTATAGCTTGATGGAATTCCAACATATTTCATTATAAACTTAGATGAGGTTAGAAAGTCCCACTATACCTGTCTCCTTTTATGCAACTCTTCTAATACAAACAATTTTATTAGTGAAAAATTAAATAATCATCAATCAACCATACCCTTATTTACTCTTACTCTCTCATTCATCTTGCTAAACTCCTGAAGAGGAAAAAAGGTAGATTTACAATCTTTTACGTGAAAAATGCACAAGGAGCCTAAAGTGATATTTATAGACCTTGGTGAATCTGTCTTCACACATGAAGTACCTCTAAATTACCTTGAGAATCTTGCGGTAATTTTCCAACAAATAGTCACTAGGCACTACAACACCAAACTCCTGTTTTTTATACTCTGGTTTGATGAAGTCCTTATAATGCTCCAACTCCAGAGGCATTCCTTTAAACCATTTCTCCCCTACAAAGGTATTTATGTGGCTGATGCTATGGTGGCCTCTAACACAATGAATTTCAATTCACCAACTTTTACTTCATCTCCATCAAAATTTAGGAAAAAGTATTTGGTCACCTCCACATTATACCACTGTATCTTTTCACACAATCTAACAATACCTATTTGCTCAAAGGCTACCTTTATGGCAAGGCTTGAGTTAATAAGTGAGGGATATTGTGGTTCAAACCTCACAATCTCTCCTCCCTTTGTATTCCAATTCTTCTGTAGAGTTTCCATTGCTAAAAACAAGACTCTAAAGATACAAAAATTGGGCTAGGGTTTGATGGTTTATCAAGGTTGGGACTTCAAGACAGAGTTGAAAATTATTTTCAAACCCTAAATTACTAAAAAAATAAAGAGAGACCACAATTTCTGACTGGTAATGGAAAGAGATGAAGATGCTCTGTTTTGGCCATGCATGGCACCCTAAACACAATTAAAGAGAGAAAAGACACTTCTATTGGCCAAAGGACAGGCTCAAGATGCTTCCAAACTTTCTAAGGCCTTTGATAATTTCAACTTAATTCATGTAAGGATGACACACCAAAAATTTCATGATTTCAAGGCAGGTGGATAGGTGGAAAAAATAACTGCTTCTATGTGCAACACGTGCTATGCGCAACAATAAGGAAATGGAAGGAGAAAGACCATGAAACATCGATGAACTATGCTCCAAAGGAAACCAAAAATTGTTATAATTTTAAACAATCATACTCATACATAAAATATAGGGTTCAAATATTGTTTGGTCGATCGAATACGATGAAAATTGGGTGTCTATGTGCATGCACAATACCAATGTGTGTAGCACTGTGTAAGTAATAAATTCAGGGTTTCAAGCTTGGTTTTTAGTTGTCAATTAGTAAATTATTTTTAGTTTTCATTTTTACCATGGTTGAAACATATCAATGTGCATGGATAGATTTGTTCACAAGGCTTGTAAAGCAAGTTATATGCTCTTTGAGAAATTTAACAAAGATTTTTTTTCATTATTCAATAGTTTAATTTGTTTGAATCTTGATTGTTGTTGGCACATCAAATATGTCTATATATTATTAATATATGAGAAATATTTTACATAGCTAAAGTTTTGATATCTATTAACATTCATTATCTACTTTTAAAGTATATATACTTCTAAATTATTATATGATAAAGATAAAGGTAGAATCTTATTTAGATGCCTAAAATACAATCATGATAGTGTTCCAAGATTACCATAGTTTTGATGAGGCTTTGGAGATTAGGAACATCAATATTGTAACTTATATTTTGAGTTTTGAATTTTGATCTTGACAATCTCCTTTTTGGCAACTTCTAGTGATAAAAACACTTCCTTTTTCAATTTTTGATCTGCATTGATTGTCTCTAATTCTAATGATATCACTTGAATTTGATTATTCAATTTCGAGAGATTAGCCTCCAAATTATTCTATCAAGATAAGTGTTCTACACTCCTCTTCTTTCATAGAAGTTTTGATATCAAATCTTTCCTTGACTTCCTGTAATTGTTTTCTTGTTTAAGAAATCATAGCTCGGTATTCCTCATCCTCCTTTCTAAGTTCTTTTCTGATTTCTTTAGGTTAATTCATGTTAAGATAAACTATAACAACCATAATAATGACATGGTAAAACTTGAATCTCAAAAGAGTCAAGAATATTTATAAATGAAGATCTCATTGCAAAGAAAAAGCTAAAATAGAGAAGGAAGTCCAATGTAATAGCCAAATACGGCTTACCAATAAAGTATAAAAATCACTTGAAATATAAATTTATCCATTAATATATATAATATATATATAGTATATATATTATATAGTATATATTATATATATATATAATATATATATCTATATATATAATATATATATATATATATATATATATATATATAGATATATGCGTGTGTATGAATTATATGCTACTACAAGAGAGGCAAAAGCAAGAGGGGTTATTTATTGCCCCAATGAAAAAATAGAGATTAAATATGCATGAGGTCTGAGTTTTCCACCAATAACCAGGTGGAAGCACTAGCTTCGTGGTTAGGTCTAAATCCAACCATAAATAGAGGTATACATTAGATAATTTTCATGGGAGACTCGATGCTAAACATTCAAAAGATCTATAAAAATATGGAGCCAAGTGAACAATACTGGCTTCCCCTGGATCTAAGAGTAAGAGAGAAAATACAAAAGTTTGATACTATTAGTTTCTATCATACAAGAAGGGAATACAATACTATTGTAGGTGAGCAAACAAACATTGGAGCTAGTTATGAACAAGGTGATTTGGTACTCGACCAAGGAGATAAAACTTAATTTTGTTTACCATGATAAATAAAATAGACAAGAAAGACGGGATGCGATTCGTTAAACATTGAAGAACCAGAGGGATTGGGAAGGACCTGAGTTCTGAGCGAGCATTTAAGATTGGTACATTAGTGAAATTAGAGGAAGCAGAGAAGTGATGACTCTCGAAGAGTGGAAACAAAGGAAAATAGATCGTCCACGCAGACAATGACGACAACACTTGTCATCTCAAGGGATATATGTAAATATTCCCCTCATGGCTCATCATTGAAATATAACATTTCTCATACTAGTTCCTTAATTCCGAGGAGAAGAAATAAAGGTGGTAAGGTTGCAAGTTGGATACTGGGAAGTCTGTAGTACAACCATAGTATTGTTGGGTGCTATAAGGTGTCTTTAAAAGCTCCTAATTGTCTCACATTAATTATCAACTTGGGTACGTCTTTCTGTTCCAAGAGTGTACACAATATGTGCAAATGCTATATCTATGGAGAGTAATGATTTGAGATAATTTATTAAATTCAATACAAGAGTAAACATATTAAATCATAAATCTAAAGCTTGTAACTTCGAGAAAAATAATCTATCTAAGCATCAAAACTCAACCTTAATCAGAACCAAGACTCAATCTTAATCAAGATATTCTAATTACAATCGCATCAACTGAGTGCACTGTAGCAGTAACAGAGCTCTTCTAGGTGATTCTAAACTACTGCGGAGGAATAAAGCATCCAATCCAATCAATAACACTTCTATCTTTTAATGAACCAGAAATAACTCTCTCCTAATGATTAATTCAATCCACAACATAAGTAAATGAAATCGATTGACAAAATTAAGAAGTAATGAAATACACACACAAATTCCACACAAATTAAAGTAAACCGTCAGTAAAAATGTAAAGCAGAGTAAATAAACTTGTGATAGAGGAAAAGTAAAAACACAGGGAACATCAGTGGAATCCACCAATGACCGGGCCCAAGCCGCTAGCGATTACTGCTTAACTACTTCAGAATATCACAAGTGAACAACAACTCAATTCATGTATTAATCATTGAATTCAAATGTCATTACAACGCGCTATCTTCTTCAATATTACACTTCGTATATTAAAATTACTCCTCTCAAAAGGGTGATAAGTTCCCTTTTATAATTAAGAAGTAAAAGAGATAAATGTGATTCCTCAAGATCAGGCGATCCTGAGGAATTCACAACTAAATGATATTATCAGACAACATTCCAACTTGCGCTGATCCTCTTGATTTATTCCTTGATTCGTCCACATAAAACACACTCCTTTTCCTCTTTTTAACATTTGCTGTTCAATCTTTTGAACAACAACTGTTCCCTTTGCCAATTTCTGCATAAAAACAACGAAAGTTAGCTTTGCTTAGTTGAACCGTATCAAAGCAATTTTATTCATTTCTCATCGAAGTTTTAACATCTTACTATATCAGGGCACAAATACATAAAAATAAGGAAAAAGATAGTGTAATCAAGAGTAAACTTATACCCATTGTACGAGCGAGCATACTTCCCTACTTACCTTGTTTCATGTCCTCATGAAAAACAAGTAGTTCCTATGTAGTGCAGTTAGAGAGTAAGCTGGAAAAATTGTTTCTTTATCAGACCTAAAACCATGTTGTTGTATCAAACTGGCAAAGATTGTTTCTTCCTGTCCTTCAGGCAAATCATAGTTGGAACTATATCCTTCAGGAGGGTACCAAATAATAGGGCTCCTGTATCGACATCCCAACCAATATGGTCCTTCTCTTAGGATAATATTGTTGTATGTGACCAAATGGCTTGCAGCAGCTTTGAAGTTCCTGTAGTTAAATGGTTCTCTTTTCTTGACACTATTAGTTGAGATTGTCCTTCTCATCTTGGATGCAATCAAGGACCTTTCTTGAATGGAGAGGAAATATGCCCTTCCTTTTTGCACGATTTCCTTATGTATAGGTCTGAAAGTCTTAATTACGCCCTCCTGTGTCATAAGCCTTTTGTGTTTAATAAACAATTGCAAAGGGTGAGTAGGCTCGCTTCTTACCCATAAATCCATTTCATGTTCTTTTCTCTGGAAAGAATTATAAGTCTTGAACCACTTAAGTTGATTAAATGCAAAGGAAATAAAAGCTTTAAACTAAACATCCCCAACAAAAGGGCTAGGATTCTTATCTACCTCTTCTTCTAATACAAAATTATGTAAATAAAATTCACAAAGGAGTCGCTAAACTTTTACCCCATGTTCTTTACAGCAACTTATAAATTCTTCAGTTGTTTTTAATTCTATTGGTTTTCCGGCCTTTATGGCTTTAATCTTCAATAATAAGCATCTTTTTAATAGAAACAGGGCATAGTTTGTAGTGGAATACCTGCAGGATAAGATATACGAATATAGCGACCAAATGGTGTCAGTCTAATCCATGACCTTGTCCAGCTGAGTCTTTACCTTCTTCAGCCTTTCTTCCACCTGTCTAAACCTAGCAAAAGTTTCATCCTCTCTTATAGTCAACTGTCTGAATTGCTTTTGCAACTCATGATAATTTTGCAGAGGAACTGTCTCGTTGCTATATTACTTTAAAGTAAGATGGGCTTGTGCTAGTTCCTCCTATAACTTCCAAAGAATAGGATCACTGCTTGAAGGGGTTTCCTTAAATTTTTCTTTAGTTTGGGTGCTTGCACTATGAGAGGGTATGCTCTCGGTCTGAGTTGTTTTATTATGGGTGGACCAACCCTCTGTTTGAGTTCTTTTATTGTGGCAGGACCAACCCTCCATCTCAATAGCTGTATCCATTAAGTCTGCATGGAAATTTGTTTGGGTGGCTACCGTTTAAGTAAAAATAGGTTCGGTCTGGGTTTCAGTCGCCCTACCCTCACATATTTCTGTTTGTGTGGCCACAGTGACTACTTTAAAAGTAGTGCTCTGGGCTTCTCTGTTTGCAGTTTTGTTCAATTTCTGGCGTAGCCTTCTAACTGCCTTCTGGAGCTTTTGGTATTTCTTCCTCAACTTCTTTAGTTTTGTTTCAGTTACCCGCTTTTTCTGAGGTGCCTTCTTTGTAAGAACGAGTTTGTCAATACCATCTGTATCTAAGGGTTCTTGGTGCTCGTCATGGGTGTGCTCCAATATAACTGTATCGCCAGACTGGTTATCAGATTCGTGAGTAATTTCTGTGCTCGCTCCTTCTTCCTGGTTTGCAGCTTCTGGATAAGGGATAATTTCTGTATGACGAGAATCTCCTAAGGATTGAGCTTCCATAAGGTTAGGATCGAGTGATCCTCCAGGTTGCATGTATGCATTCAAATTTGCCAGGACCTGTGCCATTCCTTCCTCAAAATGCTGCAAACGATCATCTTGGGGGTTCATAGGTGGTGTTTGAGAAGGTCCTACTTCATTGCTGGTTCATCATCAAAATGTTGTGCTCCCTCTTGTTCTGAGTCTGAATTATGTTCTTCCTCGGGTTCTTGTTCTGAATTGGCTTCTTCTTTAGTTTCTGATTCAGAATGACATTCTACCCCCTATTCAAGTTTAGAATTGCATTCTTCCTCGGGCTCAGGCTCTGAATTATCATTTTCTTCTGGTTCTAGCTGAGAATTGCATTGTTCCTCTAGTTCTGACTCAGAGTCCTGTACACTAATTGGTCTAGATGGCTCCGCTGGTTGTTCGATGCTATCCTAAGGATTTACAAACATCCTCTGGGCTAGTTCTAACCTTGCAGACTGCCTGCGCTTATGGGGTTCAATTTTTGAATGCAGTCCTTTTCCTCTTCGGAATTGGCTCTGCTAGCTAATTTCCAAGATTGTAGAGTTTTGGATTGCAGGGTCTTGACTAATCTCTAGAGGGGCTATGAGACCATCCCAAATTAAGTTTTGTTGAACAAGATTATGGGTAACAATTAGTCTAATCAAACCATGGTGGCTAAATACAGTTTCAAGGTGCCTAGCCCGTCTTATTCTATCAACAGTTTCATGTAGTAATGAATTCAAGAAAGATGATAGATTAACAATAAGCTTTTGTTTTAAAACAACTGAGATTTTGAGTTGTCGTGGTCTTACCACATCTCCTCATCCATCACAGGTAATGTGCCTCTGGAAAACACTTTCCAACTCACTCCATGGTTCTCCCAGAGAAGATGGTTGAATGCCCTTGCCTTTTCTGGTTAATTCCTCGCCTGCATCTTTGAAAATATCCACTGCGTCTTGTAACATTATGTGCCTTTTAGGCCATACAGTTCCCTTCGTCGGCAACTGAGATACTTCATCTATCACAGCTTCTGATACTGTGATTCTTTTTCCTTTCACCATGGATTGCCCATTTCGTAAATGCTGTAAGAATTCGATAGCAACTTCACTGTTAGGGGCCTGAAGCCCGGTAAAGTATGACATCCATCCTGCACGCACCAGAATCTCCCTGGCTCTGTCTGAAATTTCCAATACTAAAGGTTCTCGATGCACTGATTTTCCACCCATAATGCTTGAATTCTTCCTACAATTTCAAAAGATTAACAGGCAAGGAAAAACATAGCAAAGAACAACAATAGCAAGAAACATGCAACAAAGAACAACAATGGTGAGATAGAACAATAAGCAGATGTAATGGCTAAGTTTCATGATGTTAAGCGACATTTCCATGAGAATTAATATTATTAATTCAGGGACTATCATATTGCCACATGCCATTTAATCATGGGACACCATAGCAACATATGAAATTCAATAAAATAAATATAGCGCATGTAAGGGTGTAATGGGAGTCCTCCCCCTCCTTCAAATGAGAGGTCGCCTACGACCGAATAGACAGGGATGTGATGTTCTGATGGCAAGGCAAGAGGGTGAAGGGTACAACAGTAAATGAGACAGAGTACGCATATCAATGACGGGATGACAAGAGGTATGGTTATAATGAGAGTGGAGTGTATAAAGGTAGTTATGAATAAAAGATAAGACGCCTTGTGTTGATGATAGGTTATGCAAAAAAGGACAGCAATATGCCAAAAATATGCTCTGCTGATGGTATCTTAGCTGGGGATGATACGATTGATAAAAAAGAACTTTATCTCATGCATAAAGGTTCTAAAAAATTAAGGAAATAATTTCTTCAAAAAAGAAAGAACAAGAAGAGGGTATTATAATGATTATTGACATTAAAATATCACTTCAATACCATAAGCAGAGCCTCTACTGCCAGCGGGCGTCCATAGCCTCGGCAGGGTTGCTTTTTAACCCTTATGAGCCAGGATCCTCAATTTATAAGTGGAAAATTCCATCGTTGTTCTACAGAAGAGATCAGTGTGCTGGCATGGTAACTAGATGACCACACTGCCATTAACTGGGATGTAGCAAAAGTGATCAAGCCGGCTCATGATGAGACCTCTTGTTCCAAGGATATTCTATCTGTCCAATGGATCATAACCTTGGTGTGGTGGCCATAGTGGGAATGCCACTTTGCTACAACCTTATGAACATGATAGGCTGGCTCTTAGTGAGACCCCCTATCCTCCATTTGCAAACAAAATTTTGCTATTAGTACATATTTTTATGATAATAGAGGGAGGCTCAATACTCCTTAAGAGCAGGGATGTCAGAAAAAGTTGAACATGTCAATAGAAAAAAATATACCCATAGTCTTGTTTATTATAGACAGAGAAGTTTATAACTAGGAGAAGTAGAACTAACACGATATTCAAGATGATCCATCAGTATCAGGTACAACAGAAACAATGTAGTAGAGTAGTATATAAATAACCGTGTCCCTTTTCTTGAAGAGAATCTATCATCAAGAGGCTGTCCTATTAAAAATCATAACGTCAATAGTATTAACTCCTTTCAATAGGATCCATACTTCTTGCCCTCATGAAAGTAGTGTACTTCATGCCATGAAAAACAAAATGGGGCTGAGATAAGCTAAGAGCAATCACACAAAAGGAAAAAAAGTGTTGTTCAATAAATTGAACAACAAAATAATTGCAAGAAAAAATGTTGCTCAAAAGTTTGAACAATAGCGCCAAATACACAAAAAGTGCTGTTCAAAAGTTTGAACAACAAAACATGGAAGAAAAGTGTTGTTCAAAAGTTTGAACAACAAAACACGGAAGAAAAGTGCTATTCAAAAGTTTGAACAACAACTATACAAGCAAAAAAGTGTTGTTCAAAAGTTTGAACAGTAGCTAAACACGCAAAAAAAGTGCTGTTCAAAAGTTTGAACATAAAAAGTATACAAAAAAGTGATGTTCAAAAGTTTGAACAATAACTATTCAAAAGTTTGAACAACAAAAATACGTAAAAAAAATGTTGTTCAAAAGTTTGCACAACAAAGACATGCAAAAAAGTGTTGTTCAAAAGTTTGAGCAATGATTGTTCAAAATTTTGAACAACAAAAATATGCAAAAAAAGTGTTGTTCAAAAGTTTGAACAACAAAGACACGAAAAAAGTGTTGTTCAAAAGTTTGAACAACAAAAATACGAAAAAAGTGTTGCTCAAGAGTTTGAACAACAACTGTTCAAAAGTTTGAACAACAAAAACACACAAAAAAGTGTTGTTCAAAAGTTTGAACAACAGCTGTTCAAAAGTTTGAACATCAATTGTTCAAAAGTTTGAACAACAAAAACACACAAAAAAGTGTTGTTCAAAAGTTTGAACAATAGCTGTTCAAAAGTTTGAACATCAAAAATACACAAAAAGTGTTGTTCAAAAGTTTGAACAACAAAACATGGAAGAAAAGTGTTGTTCAAAAGTTTGAACAACAAAACACGAAAGAAAAGTGTTGTTCAAAAGTTTGTACAACACAAAAAAGAGAAAAATAAAGAAAATAAAATCAAATCAACAATCATGTTTACATATTTACAACGAAGAAATAACTTTTATCATCATGAAGCTTCCGAGGGATTGCCCTCTTCAGCTAAAACTTGCATGGTGGGGTTCTCACATATCTATCGGTAGAAAGATTCTCTGGTAAATGGTTTTTGGTAGAGGCATACCCGATGCCCATTTGCTTTAAAAGAAGAAACAGACCCATCAATGGTGGCCAAGGTAAGGGTTTCATTGCCATGTACTTTCTTTATTTCTTAAGGGCCTAGCCATTTAGTCTGCAGTTTGCCCGAGAAGTCTTGGAACCTGGAATCATATAGAAGTGCATAGTCGCCCTCATGAAATGTCTTTTTCTTAATAAGGGCATCGTGCCATTTCACTCTTTGCTATTGAATAAGTGTAGTATGTTGTAGAGCTAATAGTCGAATTTCATCTAATTCGTTCATTTGCTATAACTTGTTAACCTGGGCTTCAGTTAAGTCCAGTCCTACCTCCTGGGATATCCTTAGTGTTTGTATTTCAAATTCTATGGGGAAAATGGGTTCCTTACCAAATACCAACTGATATGGAGAGTATCTAATAGTGTTTCTCCAAGTTGTGTGATACGCCCACAAGGCCTCTGGCAGTCAAGCAGTCCAGTCTTGTCTATGTGATGAGACTGTCTTCGTTAGAATAGCTTCAATAACTTTGTTGGTGCTCTCTACCTACCCGTTCGCCTGCGGGTGATACGGAGAGGTAGTTCTATGTGTAATGTGATGATTTTTCAATGTAGCAACAATCTTGTGACCCACGAATTGTGGCCCCCCATCAGTAATCACTTCTCTGGGTAAACCATACTGCAAAAAATTTTTGAAAATAAAGCTAATAACAGTTTGCTCTGTTGCTCTTCATAACGCTATTGCTTCCACCCACTTAGTTACATATTATGTTGTGAACAATATATATGATTTATGGTTGGATGATGGTTTGATCAACCCAACAAAATCTAATTCCCAACGCTCAAAAGGTTTTATCACCAGCTGTGGATGCAGGGGCATTTCATCAAATTGCCTAGGGTGGCCCATCCTTTGGAAACTATCGCATGCCTGAACAAATTTCTTAGCATCCTTAAAAATAGTGGGCCAATCGTAGCCCATTCGTAGAATTTTATGTCCAGTTTTGCGGTCTGCAAAGTGTCCACCACAAGGTCCTTCATGGCAATCTTTTAAGATATCATAAATATCATCCTCCATGATGCACCTGTGGATGTGCATGTCAGCCCCTGTGTGGAAAATATATCCTCCAATCCAGGAGAAACGAGTGTTGCGCTACACAATCAATTTCTGTTCTCTGGATGTCAGATGATTGGTCAATTTTCCCACTGCTACGTAATTCACCACATCTACATACCATGGTGTTTTTATGGCCACAACAAAAAATGTTCATACAGGAACTGATCCTCCACTGCCAATGTATCATCTTTTCTTGGTACTCGGGAGAGGAAGTCTGCCACTAGGGTCTCCTTCCCTACTCTATCCCTTATAGTTATGTCAAATTCCTGTTGTTATATACCTAGGGGGGATAATATGGGGTACCAAGGGAGGTACCCAAGGAAATAATGTAATAATGGGATGGGCCATATTAATAAATAAGGTGGTTAACCCATATCATGTAAGGGACCACAAGTAGTTAGTAATAAGGTAATGGGCCCATGGTATTAGTCGATGGTATGAGGGAACCATGGTAATGATCCATGGTATTGTATGTACCAGGCCTATATAGAGGCTAGAGACTCCAAGTCAAGAAAGATTGTGAAGGATTATTGTATGAACAGGCATATGGCTTGTGGAGTGTTCTCCTTCCTTAAGGAGTGAATGTATGGTGTTGCCCTACCTTAAGGGTTTGATCAATAAAGTGAATCATTTCTATCTATTTCAATCTTGTTATTCTTGGGTTTATTTATATTTTCATATGTTTCTGGGTTAGATATATAACAAGTGGTATCAGAGCTACAACACCTGAAAAAGTAGTAACAACAAGTCACTCTTCCATTTGTGATAGGTTTGTTGGCTAAATATTTAATAGCAGAGTGATCAGTATACAGAAACATAGGATATCCAGTTATATAGCATCTAAATTTGTGTATAACATAAATAACAACTAGAAACTCTTTTTCTATGACTGTATAGTTCAACTCAGCATGAGTTAGGTTTATGTTGATGCAATATATAGCATAGGGTTTCTTGTCTTCTTCTTGGCCAAGAACAGCTCCAATAACTATATGTGATGCGTATGATGAAGTCTGGAAAGGTATATACCAGTTTGGCCCTAGTAATATTGGTGCTATCAATACTAACCGTTTAAGATCCATGAAGGCAGTGTCACATTTATCAGTCCATATAAAATCAACATCCCCTGTCAAGACATATAAAGGTGCAACAATCTGCGAAAATTTCTTTATAAATCTACGATAATATCTAGCAAATCCCAAAAAAATACGTACCTCTGTTTGAGTGCAGGGAGTAGCTAATAAGAGGATTACGTGTATCTTTGATAGACTTACCTGAATTCCAGCTACTGAAATGTAATGACCCAGAATCAGGCCCTATGTCATCATCATATGACATTTCTCATGACTTAAGCATAGCCTAGTAGCAATACATCGTTCTAGGACTTTCTCCAATATCTATAATGCCTTATCAAAGTCATCCTCGTAGGGTGTAAAATCGTCCATGTACACCTCCAATCTTTCATTTATCAAGTCTGCGAAAATACTGAGTATGACTATTTGGAAAGTAGCATGTGCGTTGCACAATCCAAAAGGCAATACTCTGTAAGAAAATGTTCCCCACGCGTAGGTAAAAGTAGTTTTCTCCTGGTCTTCAGGGGCAATCTAAATTTGGTTGTAGCCATTGAAGCCATCCAAGAAAGAGAATAATTTATTCCCTGCCAGTGTGTCTAGGACCTGATCGATAAATTGAAGGGGAAACTGGTCTTTTTGTGTTGCTTTGTTGAGTTCTCTGTAGTCAACACATATCCTCCATTTTCCATTCTTTTTGGGGACAATGACTAGTGGGGAAACTCATTTACTGTCAGATATAGGATAAATAAAATTCACATCTAATAATTTTTGAAGTTCTTCTTTCACAATATCCTTTAGATGACGATTCAATCTACGTTGCGGTTAACGAATGGGTCTTGCATCCTTTTCAATGTAGATGTGGTGCACGCATCACTGAGGGTCAAATCCTTTCATGTATGGGTAGTCCCATGCAAAATCCCCTTTGTATTTCCTAAGGACTTGGATAAGTTTCTGTTGCTGGTCGCTACTCATATTACTATTGATGTTCAAGATCTTCACTTCCTCGATTTCGATAGGCTTGCTATTATAGACAGTGGTTGTTGGTATTGGTTGGTCATTGATATCTCTCAGGGAATATTCTTCAATCCCATTGTCAAGGACTGCTTTAATCATGTGACATCTCAAATTAGACACCATAGCAGGGTGATTGATAGAAGTATTAATGACATCGTCTTTTGTTTGGTTTCTGAATTCAAGGGCATCTGTCACAGTCAATAGTGAATGAATATTTTCTGTTAAATATGTTACAGGTTGTTTCCGAGTTTTTATAATGGTTAGAATTGGCTGAGCGGGAGGGTATGAGACTAGATTCTTTACATCATTTCCTCGAGTTATGGTCATACTGGCTGTTCGGCAACTGATATAAGCATCGACTGTTGCTAGCCAAGGCCTTCCTAATATTAAGGGATGTCCATCTAGCCGGTTCCTAGGGTTAATAATAAAAAATTTTTCTAGATATTCCCAAGTGTCTATAGAAACCATCACATCTGGTAATGTTCCTTCTGGCTTAATGAGTGAGTGGTCAGCAAGTTCCAACAGGGTAGTTGTTGGTTCCAAGGCTGTGATGCCAAGCATTTCGCAAGTTGTTGTTGTGAGAATGTTAATGGTTGCCCCTAAATCGACTAAAGCATTTGGAAAAGAGTGACTATTTATCTGGACCGCGACAATGGGGTTTCCCGTGTCTTCATATTTTACAAGTGTCTCTTTGCCTAGTAATAAATTAGACAAAGTCTTGACAACATGGACAGTTGGGGTTATTCTTTTTTTCCTCATAGACTTCTTTATACACATTTCTTTAATAGTTTTAGCATATATCAGAATGTCTTGAATAGCATGGAGGAGGGGTATTTCTATACAGATATTCTTGAGTTCTCCCATAAGATCAAAATCAAGATATTCAATTGGTCGAGGTATTATCAATCTTTTTGGGAATGGGGGAGAAGAAGTTATGATTTGCTCGAGATCCTTCTTCCTGACTGTATCTTCTCCCTGCATTGTTTGCTGGCTATCTACAGTCGACGACTTATCAGGATATGTCTCTTTGATTTCAGGTTGCAGATTTTTATCCTCATTCGGGGTAATTATGAGTCCAGATCTCAACTTAAGTCATTACATTCTCTCGAATCAACTTCAGGGTCTAGAATCTCAATAATTTGTACTGACTAGATGGGTCTGTTGTTAGGATTTGGATTTGGTTGGGCTGGGAGTTGTCGCTATATATTAGATTGAGGATTTTGCTACAATGCGTAAGGTGCTGGTAAGGTTGGTTGAGATGGAGGAACTGTTCCAGTAGGCTGGTTTACTGATCGTTGCCAATTTGGTTGCCAGTTCTGATTTTGCGAGCTAGAAGGGGACCTTTGCGAGGGATAGGGGTTATTCTGCTAAAATGGTGGAGGATAAGAGGAATTTGGCCAATTTGATTGATTGGGCCATGTTGGCATAGAATAGGCTTGAGGTGGCCAATTAGAGAAGGGTGGTTGGTTCTGCCATGATGTCTCTGGATACTGCTGAGAATTATATTGTTAGGAAGGAAAGAAAAAAGAAGGTTTTGTAGGCATACCTATCGGTCGTGCTTGCTGTTGATGGCACTGGTTCATCAGATACATTGGTTCCACTTCCTCCTCGGCTTCCTTGAAGACCACTTTTAACCCAGGAAGTTATGGACAACTTTCCGTAGCATGATCCTTAGTGCAAATGACGCATGTCTATGTCATATCTAGTAGACATTCTCTATGATGGTGTTTCTTCCTACATCGTGGATAGAAAATGGCCAAGTTCTGTTTTCCTTCGGCCTGTTTCTGTTTGGCTTGCATGATATCCAATTGTGTTGTCAGGGTTCCCAAGATATCAGTCTTGAAATCTTCAAGAAAATTACTAATTTCAACTCATGTAATGCTTCCTTCTGAAGTCCTATTATCTCTAGTGATCGCATCGTGCCCAGTTGGTTTCAGCCTTGTACTGCCTCTTGAACACCTGATACACAATTGTACAATATTGTCAAAATCCTCTTGATAAATATCTCCTTTCCCCATTAAGTTTAATGTTTCTACCCATTGGTCTTTCATACCTTTAGTCATTGTGTTTTTAAGAACTTCAGGGGGTATATTTGCATAAGGAGATTTTTGCAGATTATATTGAAAACTTTCTACATATTCTTCAAGAGTCTCATTAGTCTTAGCTACCATTTGAAAGATTTCATCCTTCAGTTCTCTACTTTGGCAAAATCTTGGTATTTTTTCAAAAATGTTGTTTTCATTTGTTCCCAGTCATTAATGGTACCTCCACCAAGCCCCATAAAACAACGCAGCGCTGCTCTCTTCAGAGTAGAAGGAAACAACTTCAGTTTCTGGGGGTCATTAGTGTAATCATAACCCCTACATAAAACATCGAATTCAAAAAGGAATGCATGAGGATCCTTTGAAGTTAGCCCATGAAAGGTAGGAATATTCTGTAATGGGATGGCTTTCATGGGAGCATTGACTGCTGTGTCAACAATAGGATATTGTAATGTAGAGGTTTAAGGTTATCGTTGATTATTGGCCATTTGGTCAAAAATATGCCAATACTCTTCAAGGATTTTTGGAGCTGGAGATTTGTTACTGGGAGGGCTAGAAGAGACTTGTAAAATGATTTTAACAACACTTCCTTGGTCTGGAATACTGGGGGTCCTCTGTTTAACCACTG
The DNA here is from genome assembly GCA_000404065.3 of Pinus taeda. Taxonomy (NCBI): domain Eukaryota; kingdom Viridiplantae; phylum Streptophyta; class Pinopsida; order Pinales; family Pinaceae; genus Pinus; species Pinus taeda. The sequence continues at coordinate 16,042 of APFE031427800.1, forward strand.
TTTGAGGAGATTTGGGTTCTGATAATTTAGTACTACCTGTTTCTCCTCCTCCTTCATGGAGGTTGCAATAATTCCCTTCTTTTAAAGGGCTAATCTACAATTTTTTAGTATTATGAAAACTCTGTTCAGACCCTTTAGTTTTGCTATGAATCTTAGCGTTAGCTACAGATGGTGATCCTGCAGCCTGAAGGGTTACAATAGGATTTCTTGTAGAAACGATTCAAGGTCCTACTGATGACTAAGACTCAGATTTTCTTATGATTTCGTCAATGAAGGTTAATCGTCCAAGGGTCACCAGTCCCTTGGATTTTACAGATTTGGATGGAGGAATTATATATTTTTCTACTCTTTTCTTCTTAGTCATTCATATAAAAATAAAAACATTCATTTTACTTGAATTTCTAAGAAATTTTTGTTGAAAAGCGTGTAAGGGAGCAAGCACTTTACTTACTCGTACACAGGTTCTTACCTTCCGTTTTTAATACCCAATTCTTTCACAACAAATAAACATCAATTTTCTATTTCTACTTTCAATTCCTACCTACTTGTGTTGAAAAGCGAGTGAGGGAGCAATCACTTTACTTACTTGTACGCAGGTTCTTACCTTCCATTTTTAATACCCAATTCTTTCCCAGCAACAACTATCAAACATACATCACTCTTCTGTGAAATGGCAACACTCTCCTCAGCAACGATGCCAAAATGTTGGGTGCTATAAGGTGTTTTTAAAAACTCCTAATTGCCTCACATTAATCATCAACCTGGGTACATCTTTCTGTTCCAAGAGTGTACACAATATGTGCAAATGCTATATCTATGGAGAGTAATGATTTGAGATAATTTATTAAATTCAATACAAGAGTAAACAGATTAAATCATAAATCTCAAGCTTGCAACTTCAGGGAAAATAATCTATCTAAGCATCAAAACTCAACCTTAATCAGAACCAAGACTCAATCTTAATCAAGAGATTCTAATTACAATTGCATAGACTAAGTGCACTGTAGTAGTAACAGAGCTCTTCTAGCTGACTCTAAACTACTCTTGAGGAATAAAGCATCCAATCCAATCAATAACACTTCTATTTTTTAATGAACTGGAAATAACTCTTTTCTAATGATTAATTCAATCCACAACATAAGTAAATGAAATCGATTGATAGAATTAAGAAGTAATGAAATACATACACGAATTCCACACCAATGAAAGTAAACCGTCTGTAAGACTATAAAGCAGAGTAAATAAACTTGCGATAGAGGAAAAGTAAAAGCACATGGAACAACTGTGGAATCCACCAGTGTCTGGACCCGCCGCTAGCGAATACTGCTTAACTAATTTAGAATATCACGAGTGAACAACAACTCAATTCATGTATTAATCATCGAATTCAAATGTCATTACAACGCGCTATCTTCTTCAATATTACACTTTGTATATTAAAATTACTCCTCTCAAAAGGGTGAGAAGTTCCCTTTTATAATCAAGAAGTAAAAGAGATAAATGCGATTCACAACTAAATGCTATTATCAGACAACATTCCAACTTGTGCCGATCCTCTTGATTTATTCCTTGATTCGTCTTTATAAGACCCGCTCCTTTTCCTCTGTTTAGCATTTGCTATTCAATCTTTTGAACAACAACTGCTCGCTTTGCCAATTTTTGCATAAAAACAACGAAAGTTAGCTTTGCTAAGTCGAACTGTATCAAAAGCAATTTTAGTCATTTCTCATCGAAGTTTATCAACATCTTACTATATCAGGGAACAAATACGTAACAAGAAGGAAAAAGACAGTGTAATCAAGAGTAAACTTATACCCATTGTACGACCCAACAGGTATAACCATGCGAAAGAACAGCACAACAATTAAATGCATAACAATGAAGGCAAAGCATGATATGAGTAAGTCAAATTGCTATTAATTGAGAGCAACTGCAAAGAAATTGCGTCAAGTATTAATTAAAGTTCATCTGAAGGAAAGAATGGCATTTCTAGGTGGGGTAATTGAAGAGTGGTTGGGAGAAGTACATGACGTCGTCTCACTAGAGGAGAAGTTGGTCAAAATGGAGTGTATTGGGGAGAAGTTACTGGAGGAGACGCGAACCCACTTCTTGTTGCAGATGCGTGAAGTTGAGTTGATGAAAGATGTGGAGAGACTAAGGCTTACAACGGAAAAAGTGGCTACAAAAACTGATAACCTCTCAGCCAAGGTGGAGGGGATAGAAGTAACAGTGGAAGCAATGACCATGGGGTTTGTTAAAGAAGTATTTGTCTTGTAGTATCCTTCACCTCCTACCACGAATAATTCAGGCAAGCTTGAGGAGTTTGCAGAAACAAAGGTCTCGATGTAGGAGGAGGCAACAAATGAAAATTCCATGGAAAATGGAAAACTTCTAGGAATAAATTTTATTTCAGTCTTCTCCCTTTTTTTGAACAATGTTTTGTAAATCAATGTTATATAATTGCCTAAAAGAAACTTAGTTAGAGCCAAGATAGGATATAGGAAAAATAGACACAAAATCCATTTTGACCAATTTTGGTTTGCAATAGTTGAAGAACAACCTGTGAATGTAAGGGTTTTGACCCGTGTTCCAGTTTGATAATATATAAAGCTTCCTGTTTCTTAAAAAAAATGATATGCTACTAGAAATGAGAATCTTGTTATAAGTATTATAATTATTAGGTGAGAGTACCCTTTAATAAGAAGTCATGTATTTTCACAAAGACATGTCCTTTAACATGTCTCTTCATTAACTATAAATTAATTAATTATTAATTATTATATATTAATTTATATATATTTGTGTTCATAACATTGCCTTCCCCTTAGAAATGCTTTGTCGTCGAAACAAATTTTTTTCTTTCTTCTAAGTAAGTCTAAATTCTACTACTGTAACATAATAATACACTAAGGCTTTGGCCTCTGCAGGTTAGTGCCAAGGTTCAAGGCATAAAGCATCGAAACAAGATTGAGACTGCCTAGAGATCGGAAACCAGTCCAGTCCAAAAATTGAATTTGCAAAAATGAACTTGCTGCCCGCGCAGGGGAGACCAACAAATGAAAAAAGTAGCTTGCATAATTTTCAAAAATGCACAAAATAATCCTGTTGATGTGATTTTTGGAATCCTGAAACCCGAAGACGCGTGGTGAGTCGTGTGTCATGCTGTGCTGGCGAGTCATGTGTCTTGCAGTGCTGACGGGTGTTCTTCAATGATGAAACACTTGTATGCATCCGTGTTGTCCTCTTCCTACTGCAACACACCCGTGTCGCCCTTCGCCTGAGGATCGCTATTCTTCTCCTCCACAGTAGTCTTGTCCTGAGGATTATCCCTCTTCTCCTTTACGCAATGTGGGCATCCATCGTCACTGGCTGGCTCCTCGCAGGTTAGGCATCCATCTTCGTTGGCTGGCTCCTCGCCGGTTAGGCATCCATCTTTGTTGGCTGGCTCCTCGTGGAAGGTAATTGATATGGTGGCTTTTATGAGTGGTTGGTTTAGGGAGCAGCGATAGATGAACTGGGCCGAGTGAAGGGTTTACTATGGGCTTGAGGGGACGTTAGAGGCTGGAGGGGCGATTTGCAAAGGTTGGGAGCAGAGAGCTCGTGTGCGGCCTCTGCCACTGCGAGTGTCTAGATAGCGGTCTGAGTCATAATGAGCCAAGGTGGAGGGGGAATCTGAGGCTGGTGATGGTGGAGAGCGAGGCAGTCTGCCTCTGCTACTCCCTCTTCTGCTCTGCATTCTATGGCAAAGCAGGGGCATGATGACGCGGGGACGAAGAGAATTTCTGCGAGAAGTCGGCACTGAGAATTGAGAGGGCTCAGCAGGTTCAAAGGTCAGCTCAGAGGTAGAATGTTCAGTAGCCTCAGAATGGAGAATAAGGTTGCAGATAAAACTCTGTGAATAATGATTACCTGGACCAAATTCAATGCAGCATAAAATGCTGCAGTGCTTTCCCGTAGCAGTGTGTGAACTTGGTTCCATTGCAACCAGGGTAAAATGGCAGTTCAGAGGCATAGGATTAGAGACAGAGGAGGTGGAATGTAAATTACCAGAGGGTGCCATTATGCAGAGCTGAGGATGGTAGATGCGGGCAAGTTGATTAGAGTGCCAACTTAAATTCCATTTACTGCTGCTGTAAATTAGTTTTATGGCTTTGTGTGCAGGTTTACGGATGGCCATGTGGCAAAGCCACTTTCCATCTCGTTCCCTTGCCAACAATTCAATTCCAACGTACATCCGCATCCGGGAGTCGTCGAAACTTATTAATAAAAAGACTTTATGTCTTTACTTCTACTTGCAATAGTTTCACTTGATTCTTTACTTCTACTTGCAATAGTTTCACTTGATTCTTTGTTTTTCGATGTTGTCATTATTGATCAAACAAAATGCATAAAATTTTAATTTCTAAGCAAAATTGTCAAACTATAACATGATTTGACCATCCTAATTTGATATTCTGTGGAACACTATGGTTATAGGCTTCCCTAGGTGAATTGTTATAATGAGACTAAATGATATTAGTATCAATATTCTTGGGAAGATAGATTAATTATTTCCTTTCTGGTTGATGCTTATATATTGACTAGTTAATGTACTTGCTCTTGCGATTAGGATGTTGATTAACTATCTTTTGCAAATTATTTTTGATTTTCTTTTAAAGGTTAATTTTTTCATGCAACAATGTTGCATTATTAATGTATGTGCTTCTATTAATAAGTACACTCAGAATTTATATCTTTTGCACGCCAGCATTTGAGTATATTTTTACTTCAATTGGTTTCACATCTTCTTGAGTTATGATATTAAGTGGATCTATATTTGTTCCTTGCTCCTCAACTTTGCATTTTCATATCTAAATATTTTGATGGTTTCTTTTCAATAAGTTGTTCTACTATGTTTTGTAATGACTTCTTTTCAATTTCTTAATTTATGTAAGCAATTTTTCACTATGGTTCCTAAAGCAACAACATTCTTCATTTTTTCCTACAATAATTATGTCAAATTGTTTTTGTATATTTTCAATTGACTTTTATTTTCTTGATGATCACCTTCAATATATATTTTAGGTATTTTGATAAAGATACTATTGAATTTGACTTCATTGTAATGTCTTGAAGTGTGACCTTCTTTTATGTGTTTAATATGAAGTAACTCAGTGTTCCAAACCATGTTAATTCAACAATTATGTTTATCTTTTTATACACATAGTCATAACAATAAATTGAGATATGCATTCATGATCATCAATTGTCACTTGCAATTCCTTGATTTCATATTGTTTCATGCAAAAAATATTTTCCTTTTCACCTATATTTGGCTCTAGATTTGATAATTGATTTGCCAAATCAATATTAATACAATGTTCATTATCATTAATGTTGATAATGATTTTAATCTCTTGGCCTCAATATTCCCTTTTAGAGTAAATAATCCGCAACATTTATCTAGATAACTATTATAAATAGATCTTTTTTTTTTTTTGCTGAAGCAAGCGTCGATCCTTCTAATTCATTAATTCAAAAGAAAAATACATATTGTACATAAGACCTGATCCTTTAAAAGAATTCGGGAAAAAGGACTCCCTGCCAATGACCAAAACCCCCCAAGCTACTACAATGATCACCAAACTTTTGAGAAATAAACATGGAAAGTCTGCAAGAGCCCCCACCCACACTTCCGGATAAAACATACTTCACAGAGCCAACATCTGACCATGGATACCCTCGAATTTACAAATTTCACCCACCCTGAAAGAGGGAGAACATGCGCAAAATCGGATGAAAGGTTAGGGCCCACATGGCCGCACCAAAAACAACATGTTTGATCCCTACCTTTGATCCTGTCTGCTGAATCCAACGGCCAGAAATCATATCGCACGGCCTAATATGACAAAGAGATAGTATGTGATCAAAGGCCGTATCAAAGTTAACCCACCTGCCACGTGTAACAATCTCTATGGAATCGCTCCCAATACTGGAAAACCATAAACCGCTTAAGTAATGCGCGATCACCAGAAAACCCACCATGCCATGGTTTCAAGCCCTAAAGCGGAGAGGTAGAAAATTCCAGCTGCTGGAAAAACGGACCACACATTCCAATTATTCCTGCTACAGAACCAGACTCCGATATTGTGCTTGTTTGGGGAAAGACTAGGCCACTTGTCTGCCAAAGAACTGAGAACCTCGTTCAACTGACTCCAGGATAAAATGAGAGCCACTTAGCACGCCTTTCTACAAAATACATACTGAAAGGATACAAAAGTACTAGCCGGAGAAATCAATTCATGCCAGTCAACCTGGCTTGATATCTAAACACTTCTTTGTCTTCTGCGGCTTGTTCTTCGTAGAGAACCTTTAAATGGTTTTGAGGTATCCCCTGCCACTTTTTCGCCATTCTGCCATCAACCTTATTCACTCCTTGGTTCACTAGAAGGTCTTCTAGTTTATTGGCTGAACATCGAACATGGTTGAAGCTCACCGTTCGAAGCTCCTGGAGGTGAACGTGGATTCTTAGGTAGACCTGGATTAATTTCCGGTGAGTGGAGACTTTCTGTGGCCGAGTACCGCAGTTGATTCTTTTCATAGAGTTAATGGTTATCTCTGAGTCCGCTTCAACAATGACATTAGAGACATGGTACTGGATCAGAAACTCTAGACATTGTTCCAGAGCCATTAATTTGTGGCTCTTCCCAAATGGCAGTGGAAGATAAAGATAATACTGTCCTTATCATCTCTTAAAACTCCTCCAAAACCAGATGTTCCCAGGTTGCCTTTTGAAGCACCATCTATGTTGTATTTCAGATAGCCTTTTGGTGGTGGTTGCCAGAAATCCTTCTCTGTATCCATGGTAATGTTCTTCTTGATGAGTCCTTGGGGAATAATCTCTTTCATTCCCAGTTGTCTGAGAATTCTCAGCTTAGTCTCAGAGGGGGAATTCTTAGGGAGATTGCGAACTGTGATACTAACTATCTCCCTGAGCTGTTTTAGGATCAGAGAAATAGTCTTAAAGGAATAACCTTTTCATTCTTAAAAATTATTTTGTTTCTTTCTTTCCAAACATTCCAGATAATGAAGCTTAGCGTGAAGGCCCAAGCCAAATTAAGGAACTCATTCTCCGAATAGTTTCCTCTCCACTTGTTTAGGGTATTTGTGATACTACTTATATCCCTATCTGTCTGTTGGAAAATGATAGAGAAAGAATTCCACAACCATGTGGTGTAAGAGCATCTGTTAAGAATGTGCTCCATGGTTTCCTTCTGCTCTTCACAAAGCTGGCATCTGGAAGGCCCCATAACCCCCCTTTTCCTAATGTTGTCCCAAGTTAAAATTTTCTTATGATGAACCAACCACATGAAAAGCTTGATTTTCATCCAACCTTGGTGCTTCTAGGTATCTTCTGGAACACTAGAATCAAGCCCAAGGAGAATACCTTTAGCTTCCTTAACTATGGGGATTCGTTGCAGCATGGTGTCATCTACAAATTGTTGGTGATTCAGAGCTTGACCATTCTCAAATAATTGAAGCCCTTTGATTTTGCTCGTTTCCTTGGCATGCTTAATGGATCTGCCAAGTCCTTCCATCATGAGAATAAAAAGAAAGGGAAAGAGAGGGTCTCCTTGCCTGAGCCCTACCATCCACTTAAGAATTATTGATAATTATTAAAATTTTATTTGCATAATTAACATTTGTTATCTATTAGTAACGTGAATATATTTCTAATTGTTATATCCAAATAATTTTAATTAATCATTTTGAGACCATGTCCCAGTGAGTAGCTTAATTGGTGATTTAGTAAGATAATTGAGAGATTCAATGTCATAAACCCTAGTTTCCAACTCCATAAAATCTCTTTTGTCATCTAATTAATTATTCCTATCTAATATTTTAATTTATAAAAAAAAATAAAAATAAAAAATGAAACAACTTTACTTCATAACAATAATTATAACTAAAAAAATCAAAATCCCACAATATACATGTAACACATTCAAAGTAAATATACATATAAATTAAAATTCCAAAAAATAACAACTACAAACATGTAAATTGAAATTCCAAAAAATACCACATTTCAATAACACATTCAAAGTGAAACATCCCTGCATAACACACTTCATTATAACATTCAAAGCTAAACATTCATCTTCACTTGGACCAAAACTAGATTATGAACGTAAATATCAGACAGACTAAAAAAATATGAAATAACTTCACAACAATACTTATAATCATATAAATCATTTAATTGGAAAAATCAGATTCCCACATTATAAATCTAAATTGAAATTCCACAAAAATAACAAATTACATGACACACTCCAGTATGACAAATTATTCACTTTGAGCAAAACTAGGTAAGTAATCCTGGGAAGTTCTGAATTTTAAAACCATCGCACATGGCTGCAGCAGCCATAAACTAACACTTACATGGTTGGAAAGAATATAACCGGAAAATTGCAGAAAGAAATTCAGCCCTTATGTTAGAACTTGGTTCTCATCTTCTCTTTCTGTGCGACTTCTATGGCGTTTTTGTTTGATAACCACCGCTGGGCTTTATATTTTCCTGCATACTTTGCGTTTCAATCACATCGCTTGGGTTTGGCTTTCCATTGACATCGCTTGGGTTTTGATTTCCTTTCAAGTTGCTCTGTTTTGGATTTTCATGCACATCAATACGGTTTGCAAAATCAACCAACGCACTCCTTTCTTCCTCTGCTATAGTTGAATGCTCAATCTGTAAACATCTTTCTGCAAAATCTTCAAATTTTTTGGTTGCCTCTTTGAGATTTCGAGAAAGCAAACTCTTTTCGTTCTCAAGAGAATTAATCTGTCCTCGCAATGAGTTAATTGTCTTCCCCTGTTCTTCTCTTTCGCTGAACAATTCAGAGTGTATTTCTGTCATCTCTTCACATTTCCTGATAGCCTCTGCATGAAGTGTTTCAAATTCCTGCAATACCCTGACATGTGTTTCCTGCAACTCTACAATTCTTCTGCTCAATTCCTCCACATCGTACTCCTGAATTACATCAGAGTTTTGTTTGGCATCTTCATCTACCAGCAAAGCCTCCAACCTCTGCGCAGTGCTTACAGACGCACCTTTCAAGTCCTGCCTTTCATCTTCCATACCAACCAAGTTATCATTATAGTCATCCAACTGGGCCTTCAAAGACTCCGCTTCAGTCTTTAGCTCTCTACTGGTCTCGCTCAGGGACCCTTTCTCGCTAGCCACCAACTGGACCTTTGTTTGTAGCTCTGCAAGTCTGCTCAGCAGGATCTCCTTCTCAGCATTCCAATTTTCCTCTGCCATACGGTAACTTCTACTGATCTCGGCAGTCTCTTTTCTGGCAACTTCTAGTGAAAAAAACACTTCCTTTTCCAATTTCCGATCCTCATTGGTTGTCTCTAATTCTAATGATATCACTTGAATTTGTTTTTTCAACTTCAAGACGGTAGCCTCCAGATTCTTCTTATCAAGATGAAGTGTTCTACACTCCTCTTCTTTCATAGAAGTTTCAGTATGTAATCTTTTCTTGGCTTCCTGTAAATGTTTGAGTGCTCGAGAAATCGCACCTCGGTATTCCTCATCCTTCTTTTCAAGTTCTTTTCTTAATTTTTTCTCAGCCTCCTTCCATTCTTCGGTCATTTTCCTTGCAGACTCAACTTCTAATACCAACTGGGCCTTCCAAGGCTCCGCCTCCGTCTTTAGGTCTCTATTCGTCTCGCTCAGTGACCCTTTCTCGCTAGCCACCGACTGAAGCTTTGCAAGCTTGCTCAGCAGGATCTCCTTCTCAGCATTCCAGTCTTCCTGTGCCATTTGGTAACTTCTGTTGATCTCGGCAGTCTCCTTTCTGGCAATTTCTAGCGATAAAAACACTTCGGTTTCCAATTTCCGATCTTCATTGGCTGTGTCTAATTCTGACGATATCACTTGAATTTGATTTTTCAACTTCAGAACAGTTGCGTCCAGATTTTTCTTATCAAGGTTAAGTCTTCTACACTCGTCTTCTTTCATAGAAATTTCGGCATTGAATCTTTCCTTGGCTTTCTGCATTTCTTTGACTGGTTGAGAAATCGCAGATTTGTATTCGTCATCCTTCTTTACAAGTTCTTTTCTCAATTCTTTCTCAGCCTCCTTCCATTCATCAGTCATTTTCCTTGCAGACTCAATTTCTGATACGAACTGGGCCTTCAGAGACTCCGCCTCTGCCTTTAGCTCTCTATTTGTCTCGTTCAGTGACCCTTTCTCGCTAGACATGAACGCAAAGTTCGTTTCTAGTTCTGCAAGCCTGCTCAACATTTTCTCCTTCTCCACATTCCAAGTTTCCTGTGCTATTTGGTTAATTCTAGTGATCTCGGTCGTCTCCTTTTTGGCTGCTACGATCTGTGATAAAAGCACATCCTTTTCCAATTTCCGACCTTTATTGGTTGCCTCTAATTCTGAAGATCTAGCTTCAATTTGATTTTTTAAGTGCGAAACAGTATCCTCCAGATTCTTTTTATCAAGGTTAACTGCTCTACACTCCTCTTCTTTCGCGCAAATTTCGGTATTGAATCTTGCTTCAGCATCCTGCAATTGTTTGAGTGTTTGAGAAATCGCAACCTGGTAATCCCCGTCCTTCTTTCCAAGTTCTCTCAATTCTTTCTCAGCCTTCTTGAATTCTTCATTCATTTTACTTGCAGATTCAATTTCTGATACCAATTGGGCCTTCAAAGATTCCGCTTCAGTCCTTAGCTCTCTATTTGTCTCGCTCAGTGAACCTTTCTCGCTGGACATCAACTCAAGGTTAGCTTCTAGCTCTGCAAACCTGCTCAGCATTTTCTCCTTCTCCAAATTCCAAGCATCCTCTGCTATTTGGCTACTGCTCGTGATTTGGTCAGTGTCTTTTTTGGCTGCTATAATCTGGGATAAAAGCACTTCCTTTTCACATTTCGCAGATTTAGCGGTTACCTCTAAGTCTGCAGATATCTCTTCAATTTTACCTTTCAACTGCAAAACAGTTGCCTCCAGATTCTTTCGATCAAGATTAACTGCTCTACACTCCTCTTCTTTCGCGGAAATTTCAGAATTCAATTGTTTCTCAGCTTCCTGCAGTTGTCTGTGTATTTGAGAAATGGCAGCTTCGCATTCGGCATCTCTCTTTGCAAGTTCTTTTCTCAATTCTTTCTCAACCTCCTTCCATTCTTCCTTCATTTTCGTTGTAGATTCAATTTCTAATCCTAATGCAGTGACATTTGTGGACAAAACAGTTTTTTCTTCTCTTAAGCCAGTGATTTCTTTCATAAGGATTTGATTGAGGTCGGTCAACTTCGATACTTTATCATCTCCTCGCGTGGAAGAGGGAGCATTTGCAGCTTTAGCTTGTGGTTGCTCACATCTCTTCCTCCCGCCCTTCTTATTGCCTGCCATCTTGTTCGCTTGCGAGGCCGGCCTGCGTGCGCCAGGAATTAGGGATAGGGATTAGTGTAAATCGATTTTAAATATCAAAATTCGGAATTGGTGATAAAATTTGCTCTCATATTACTAGAACCAGAACCAGAATACAAACATGAGGAATAATAGCTTAAAAGTTGTCCAAATACAAAGTGGATACAGAGCCATTTAAGACAACGAAGTCCAAATTTTCGCAAATAACAAATCAAACTGTCGCAACTTTTTAATCTCTCAAAATTCCAAAACAAATAAGAATCTAAAATTTCAAATTTAAATATAATTCTTTGATCTCTCTTCATACAAAAGCAGAATAAAGAGAAAGATATGGCATACTGAAATAAATACCTCTTTCGCGAAAAAGAATGGCTTCTACTCTTCAAGCCTCGACGACAGACTCGGCCGAAAAGCCTCTCGCCCTTTGCAGATTCAATTGTCGCTCAACTAGCTCAAATTTTGGAATGGCTTCTACTCTTCAAGCCTCGACGACACACTCTGCCAAAAAGCCTCTTGCCCTCTGCAAATTCTAGTGTCACTTCCCCGCAAAATCACCCTTTGCAGATTCAACTGTCACTCACCTACCAAATAGCCTTTTTGGAAATTTACTGCGGAAGCTTCAAGGTGAGACCTGCGAAGAAATAGAAGACGATCACTCCGAAAGCTATTTCTGTCTGGTGCATCAGACGGACATCTGGCTTGTCTATATATATATGACTAATCGATCGTTTTAAGGTAGGGAAGCGTCGACCCAATGCAAGTATGCGATTCAAGCAAAAGCAAATTTAGGGGTTTTAACCCTTGGATTAAGAAAATGGTTAAAGGTGATTTCACTGCTAAGTTTAACTTCTTTTGGTTAGTTTATGAAGGTATACATATTTTAATTTTTTTTGGTTTTAAAATGGTGATTTTTAGGAGGAAACACATGTTCTTAACCATTAGGCCCCCTCATTAAGGGATATGGATAGTGTTAATATAATAATTAAATTATATATATATATATATATTATGTAATGCTAAGTATATTTTAGATCAATTTTTCAATTTATATATTTTTAAATATTTCAATTTTAACAGATAAAAATATAAATATAGTCATGGTCATTTAGTAATTAATGATAGGTGTATAAGGTCGCTTCTTGAAATTGTTGTAAAATGAATGCATGTGTTTTGAAAATACCAAGAATGTGCAAATGTTTTAGGAAAAACCTTATTCCTATTTGAATTGCTTCAACGCTTCCTAATCTTGATCGATGGCCTATACAGGTGTCTTTATTCGCTTCCACATTAATTTTAATCCATGTTTGCAAAGTGTGCTTTCCATTAAAACCACATCATGAACAACATGTGCAAACCATAACAAACAATCTAGGGGATCTTTGCAATTAGACTTAAATATAGACACCATTACAAGGTTATGTGCATCAAGGATGGCTCATGGAGCCATAAGCATGGCTAAAGAAGTAAAAAAATGCTTTTTGATTTTATTGATTCTTCCCAAGCTCAAGAGTAATGAATGAGTCCTCAAAGAAGCATATGAGTTCTTTGTAGTGGTTCCTTGCAAATTTCGACTAGGAGACATGCACCATGAGTAGGTTTTGTTAAATTGAAATGGATGTCACAATTTAAACGTGTTTTAGAGGGGAAATAAGGCATTATACGTGAATTGAAAATTCTTAAGCTCAAATTCCATGAACAACGCCTAAAAACCATGTCATAAGCCCTCTCTAGGCAGTATTTGAGAATTGAGTTGAATATGGATTCTATTACAAAGTCTTGACCATAAATAATGGGTCTTAAGTCCTTCGCCAAAGTTAAGAATGGGAAACAAGATCCTGAAGCCCTAAACCTTGCTTCATGCTTAGGATCCAAGGAACAACCCTTAAATAATCACATGGGACCTTTATACAACATATTCACCTCCATGTGACACCATGGATATATTATTTATGAACTAGGAGTGCTTCTCAAGGTTTAATCAAGTTGAAGGTAGGACAATAATTACCTTTCTTTTTCAGTGAAGCTTCTCATACTCAAGAGTTATGAACAACATCTACAACCCATCAACCATATTTTAGGCTATAGTTCCATTAATGCATCCTTTAATAACTACATGGAACCCTCTTATCTCTAGCCCATTAGAGGGATATGAGTCCCATGATTAAACCACAACATAGGCCCTAAACAATAATGTGTCTTGGGTCCACACTAACAATGCCTCTTAAGACCATGGTTGGTGTTTTTTAGCATTTGAGTGGATGCACATGCCATGAATATGTTTTGCATAGTGGAAATGTGTCTTATCACCTAAATATATGGTTAAGGGGGGAAAAGGTGCTTCATCCCTAATTGAACCTTATTGAGCTTAAATTCCATGGTTAGGGGAGGAAAACACTTGCGCCATATGACCTAAACATATCTTCTTGTTCCTAATTTCGACACCTACAACCCATAACACAACCACTCTTAGGGGATCTTATCCATAAACTGTTGTGGAGATTCCACTGGACAGTTCGTCACAACAAATATGATAATATTATATTAAAATTCTGAATTTTTACACAGTTACAATTTTATTATACTTCTAGATATGTAAATCTAACAGTAATTGGTGCATGCATGAGGATTGAAATTATACATAAAGTAGAGAATGAAAAATAAGCTCACACACACAAATAAGACACAAGATATGATCTGGGAAATCCTTTCGGGAGAAAACCCAGCTAGAAGGTGAGGCCACTTCGCCCTTTTTCTCTATTTGGAAATGTGGTTGCAGGTACAAAGAAGTAATGCCTGTGGCCCATGGGTTGCTACAATGCACAAATCCTCTCTATGTGCTCTAACTCCTCTCTCTCTTGGATATCCGTTCTTAACTATGGAACAAAATGCTCTCAAAAGAATGGAATGCCTCTTCCTCCTAGTGGCTTGGTTATAAAACAACCCGATAGCCTACTAGTGGTTAAGTTTGACTACATCAACTTTTAAATAGAGTTACAACATAGACTCTTCTAGATTCTTTTACATCAAAATCACATGGCTAGCCCCTTTTCCATGATTAATAGGGGCTTACGCAACATCCTCCTAAACTATAGGTGTGAAAATAAGAAAGTCAACTTCTAAGTGGAATAACTTTTGCATATGGACTCCAATTGACGTGATTCTTACGCCATTGGAAATATATCTATGTGTAGAATAGCATTGAAAGATGTTGCATTAAAGCGATAAAGTTTTAACCCCTCTAAAATTTCGTTTGATGCCTCAAAACGATCTCGTAAGGTTTCAGACCAAGTTTTTGCCAATCTCAGTCCTGTTGGTAAAAATGGTCCCATGAGCTGATTCCTCCACTTTTTCCACTCTGAATACATCAATATGGATGAAAACAATATCATGATCAAATACGGATCACACCTCCCTATTTTGAGAGGATTTTTGTCCCAAAAAGATTTTACTAAATGAGGTGAGGAAATTTTCCCTCTACCTTCTCTCTAGTGTACCATTTAGCTTTGCTTGGAAGTTGTCCCTTTAACCCAATTTGCCAAAGGTCATGTTGCTCTTGTCTTGTAGTTCTACATCTCTTCTGCAAAAATATATCTTCTGTCAACTCTTCCTGAGTGTTTGGTACCAAATCCTCCAGAGAAGGTGGGGCTTATTCCTCTTCCTAATCTAACATGGAAGGCTCATAGGGTTTCAAGTTATGCACATTCACAATTGAGAAAATGTGCATATACAGTGGAAAAATGAGTCGATAGGCATTATCACCCACCTTTTCCAGTATCTCAAAGGGACCATATCTCAGAGCCTTGATTTTCTTACTAGGCCCCTACAACCTCTCCTTGTTCAACTATAGCCATACTCTATCTCCCACCTTGAACGATTTATCTGTTTTGTGCTAATCATACCTGGCTATATACTTCTCTTGTGACTTCTGTAGTGTTTCTTGTACCTGTAGATGGATCTTCTTAATCTTCTCTATAAAAATTTTAGCCCTCAAAGCATCTCTTGTAAGATCTTCCCTCACTCCTCCTTTATGCCCATATTCAATATCCAAAGGTGAAGGTAGAAAATATCCTAAACAAGTTTCAAATGGGGACTTTCCTATAGAAGTGTGGATTTTTATGTCGTAAGAATGTTGTATATATACCAAATTTTCATCCCCAGTTTTCAGATGCTTTTGGTTGTATCCCCTCAGAAGCTACACCAAAGTCCTGTTGACTACTTCTATTTTCCCATCTGTATGTGGATGGAATGCTGTAGATCCCTTGAATTTTGTGTCCATATATTCCCACAATGTAGTGCAAAATGCACTGAGAAATATTGTATCCATGTTTGAAATGATGCGCCTTAGTATGTAAAAGTGCACCCAGACCTGTCCAAAGAAAAAGTTTGATGCTTCTTGCTCGCTAATGGTCTTTTTATAGGGCACCAGAACACACATCTTGTTGAACCTATCAACTACCACGAACATGTAGTCATGTCCATTCCTAGTTTTCGGTAAACTTTCCAAAAATTCCATGGAAATTATTTGATCTAGATTTAAACAAGAACGAAACAAATTACAGAGATAACCATAAATACAAAGATACAACAGAGACAATACTTCATTTCATTAATGTAAAACACTGAAATATCTTACAAACAGAAATGGAAATGGAAATCTGAGAAGAGATGTGGTGGCTACATGCCTCTAAACTGTGTTACAATGAGGCTCGAAGGCCCATTTATTGTTGAGAAACAATGGAAAACCCTAAACATCCAAGAACCTGACCCTAGGAGATGAAGCACCAAACTATGTGCCCCATTTTGGGTAAATTGGTACATCTACTTCCCGGGGTCGTAACTTTGGCATACGATATTCTTTTGACGCACACAATACCTCGTTAGAAATATCTATCTGAGGAATGACCAATGTTGCTCCTAGTTTTCCCAAAAAATATCTTTTAGGGCCTCAAAATGACTCCGGAAGTTCAGGGCTTGAAAAATTGCTAAAAATAGTAAATTGTGCTACAATTAAGGAAACTAAAAAACTAAAAGAGACAGTTGTGGGGGTCCAAGTGGGATAGGTGGGTGGCCACCAACATACACCTGGTTCATTCCTGCCCCCTTAGGAAGAAATGGTCCCCATTGCATTGAGTTCCTCCATGAGATGAGGAAACTTCTGCTGAACTTGGTCCCTAGTGAGCTCTTCTGCAACCTATGATGTGTCCAGCAATGGTGGGAAGCTTGGTCGAAGGTAGTCCACTTTGAACACTCGGTGCAAGCGAAGGAATGGGGGAATTATATGCTCCAAAGCATTGTTTCCCATAGCCTTGGCACTGGTGTAAGGACCATATCACAATGGTATGAGCTTCTCATGGGCTCTGGTAAGGCATTCCTTCTACAGATGCAACCAAACTTTATCTCCCACTTGAAACTTGTGTGGTACCTGATGCTGATCATGTCGTTGCTTGTACTTGGAAGTTTCCAGAATGGAGTGGCAATAGATCGACCCGTTGGATAGAGGTGCTCTGGAAGTCAAATCAGACGACTGCTTGACCTAATTGTGCAATGAGACCCCTATGGGTGAGGAGAAGATGTCCCTATATTATTTCATGACCATATCCACCTACTTCTGCTACGTGGAGGAACCCTTCTCGGGGGCCATGGATGTGGCTATGATCTTCCCCTTACTTTGAGATTGAACCAGATAGAAAATAAAATTCCTAGTCCGGGAGATGATCTTATTGCCTTTCTTAGCAGATATTAAAGAAGTGGCGGTAGGTGGGGCTACCTCCGGTATCTTATATAGTGTATTACACAAATAAATAATAACAACGCGAGGCCTTGAATCATACACAATATATAACTTCCACAAGTATGGTTGGCCTAATAATACATCACAAACATCAAGCAGTGCAACATCACACAATACCTCATCTGTGACGGGCTTGATACTGTAGGGAAAGCGGCATTATTGGCGGACTTAGAGATCTCATCCTTGGTGAAGCCAGTCGATGTTGTACGGTTGCGGGTGTGGTATGGTTGGTAGTCCCAGTCGCTTCATGACCTCTGCTGAAATGAGGTTATTTTGGCTCTCACTATCAATAATGAACTGTAGCGACAAACCCTTCACCTACATTTGTGAGTGGAAAAGACGCTCCCCCTCCTTTGGATCTTCAGGCTCATTCTTCAGGACCTTGGCAATGGCAACAATAGCTCTAGGCTCCGCATCAATGATTTTCTTACCTTTGTCATTCCCCTTATCGGGTTCTAACTCAGGGTCGGAACATGCATCTGATTCTGAAGCCTTCAACTTGGCCACCAACGACTGCTTGGTCCGACGTTCACTTGTGTTAGGAGTGGGGCTCTTATGGAATTCACACCACTTTCTTGTGTCCTTCTTTGACTTTGTGGTGTTTTTCTTTTCCTGAGGCTTCAACAGGTTGTCTTTGGTTACCTCGCCTTGGCCTTGTCCTCTGTCCTTTGGATTCGCAGATCCAAAGTCTTGCATCAAATGTGAAATATGCTCCTCCCAGGTAGCACTATATATCAATATATCATCCAAATAGACAATAACAAATGAATCTATTAAAGGTGTAGTACATAATTCATTAATGTCATAAACGTAGCTAGTGCATTACATAGGCCAAATGGAATAACTAACCACACATACAAACCTTCAACTCTGCATCCTTATTTACCCATCCTAGTGGATATGGGTTTGGATGATCACGAACTTCCAGCCCCAACTTCTTGACCAACTCTGTTGCAATGATATTCACCTATGAACCTAAGTCAAACAAAGAATCAATCTTTGTCTTCTTGACCTATATCTTTATATGGAAGAGCTTGGTCATTTCTTGCTCTTCCTATTGCCGAAGGGAACTTAGATTCACCTTCTTCTGCATCGACATACAAATTATCTTCTCATCCACATCTGAGCTACGTTCAACTTGGTTGCTCAGATCCATGGCCATGAGATTCTTCTTCTTGTTATCTTTCTTCTTGTTCTTCGAGTTTAGCTCTAGATGCAACTTCCAACATTTTTCCTTTGTATATCCATCAATGTTGCAGTGGTTTTTAGGATCTTTGCACTAGTGTGCTGTGGCTGCCATCTTTTACATTTTCCACTTTTTTGTTTCTTCTTATCTTGCTTAGGAGTACATCTGCGCTCCTTGGATACCCATCATTATAGCCATATTTCTAAATTCTATGGTGTACTCCTGCATGCTTTGGTCTGACTTTTCTTGAAGTAATGCCACCAGATCCACTAGTCCTCCATGTACCCAATGGGATAAAACTGTGACTTAATGAGGGTTTTGAAATCTTCCCACTTAGTCACTGGAGGATCTCCCTCCAACCTCAAAGTTTCATGTGGATCTCCCACTAAGTTAGTGCATGGCCATCCAATTTCAACAACGCAAATGAGATTTTCTCTCCTTCCTCAATCCGATGGATGCTGAAATAAACTTCTAGTTGTTGCAACGAATGGTTCAGCTTCAGAGCATCAATCTCGCTGTGGTATGGCTTGATATCGACTTAGGCTTCCATTTTAAATAGGGACTAATTCATGACACCCGAACCTGGTTGATGATATCTTACAGGTTCTTTCTTCGACTGGTTTTTCGTTTCTCCCTCTTATTCCAATCCTTGTTCAAATTTTCCCTCTGCATTTGAACACCCATATTATCCAAATATCCCCAGCTTGTTATTCAGGTGCGTCATGAGGAGGCTTACATTGTAGTTGATATCTGTGATTTATTGTTCCAAAAGCGAAAACCTCACCTCTGCATGATCATGAGGTTCGTTTATAGATTCCTCGACCATGCATAGGGTTTTACAATTTTTGGCCATGCTGATCTAGATCCCTGCAATATCCACAAAATACCCAAAGTGTTGAAAAATGTAACTAGGTTTGGTCTTCATAATGACATGTAATTGTGACTTTTGTAAATGATGTAATGAAGAAAATAAAACTATTATTGTAAGCCTTTCTTCATGGGTTTCATGAGCAAGTGATTTTATTTTAGATGGCTCCCATTGAGAGCCTTAGGATTTATCATTAGAGTCATAGAATTAATGTCATGTATGAAGAGATCTTCTTAAGCATGTATATGAGTCAATAAAGGTGTCTAGAAGCCCTCCAATGACAAATGACTAGTTCCACTCTTCATTTCGGCCTTAAAATGAATAAGGATCTCATGTCGGCTCACAATATAAAGACACGTCTCTTCATACACTCAAGTCGGCTTATGTATGATGGAAAACCACTATATATAATCATGAAGGTACTTCACATTTCTTAAGTTCAAAAATTTGGATCATCCTATGAATTCAGATGAGTAATAATAATATATAGTTAAGATCTCTAGAACATAGACTAATTCAGATGAAAGGAGTAGCAAGTAAAAATGGTAATGGAACAATGAAAAAGTCCAAGGGATAGATACAAGTACAGTGATTCAGATATCTCTCTCTGAATTTTGGATGAGGCTATAGTGATTAAAGTTCAGATCTCTGAATTCGGATAGATAGAGGCAAAATGAGGTTTGGATACATCTATGTGTTTTTGGATGGGTAGTGGCAAGATATCTCTGTGGAAACTACAATATAATGTTGTCTCATAGTAAAGGGAATTTGAATCCCTATGAGATTCATATCACAGATAAGGGAGAACAATTCAGGTAGGTTAGCGAGGAGTGATGAAGAGACAACGAAATTTTGGAGCTATTGTTTAGTGTTGTATCACTGTGTTTTAGTGCTATTGCAGAGGTCACATTTTGGAGACACTACATTGACATGTCTTGGTGCGATCTTTAGTACATCTATAGATCGTTGAGGAGATGATATCAACGTTAAGCAGGTCGAAAAGGAAGAGGAATCGAGAATAAGAAAAGAGAAGAGAACTAACATCTTGGTCTTGGAGTGGTTTATAGGTCAAGGGTCTTGGTCTTGGCATTATTAATTGGAATCTCTATAAGAAAAAATTGTGCAAGTTTTCCTCTCAAAGAGAGAGGTTTTGGCCCTGGCCAATAACCTGCTTGTTGTGTTTCTTGTCTATTTTTTTCATGCATTGGTTACTCTTTAATGAAGAATAACACTAATAATCTAACATGATGAAGACCTTAATCAAACAAGTAAAAATCATTCACAAAAGTTGCGATCATTCTGCAACTTTTGCTGTGTTTGTATAAACTGAAGAGGTCAGTGATCTATGTGGATGATTTTCTTCTTCCCTAGAATGGAATGCTTCCACTGTGGGTTATTTCCACAGTGGAAATAACCCACTATCTCAATTTCAAATGGATATTGTAGGTCTAGAAACGTGAGTACTGGTGTAGAGAAAATGCAGTGTTTCAGCTCAATGAATGCCTTCTATTGAAACTATGAACAATTTTTTTCTTTCACTTTTCCCTTGATAACTTGACTCAAAGGCCAAGTAATATGAGAGAATCCCAACACGAACCATTGGTAGAAATTAGTGACACCCAAAAAGTTGCAAAACTCTATTAGAGTTGTTGGGGTTGGCAATCTCGAATGACTTGGTTCTTAGTTGGATCCACATGTACAACTTTTTCATCCATGATCTATCCCAAATACTAGACTTGGTTCATGTCAAAGGATAATTTCTCCAAGTTGGAATATAGTTTGTGCTGCTATAGGATTTGAAGGACCTGTTGAAATATATGTTGCAAGTGCTCTGCCCAACTTTTTCTAAAGATGTGGATGTCATCGAGATATACAACCAAAAATGAGTTAGTTAATGGCCATAAGATGTCATCCATCAAACTCATAAAATTTGCAGGGGAAGTTGCCAACCTAAAGGACATGACCAAATTCCCAAGAAGGCCCTCCTTGGATTTGAATATGGTCTTACATACATCTGTGGGTTTTATTGGAGCTTGGTGATAACAAAAGTTCAAATAAATATTGTTGAAGTACTTGCCCCACTTGAGCTATTCAATAAGGTCATAAATTTGGAGGATTAGGTATATGTTCTTGACAATGACTTTATTAAGTTTCTGATAATTAATTTAGTGTCTCTAGGTCCAATCCTTCTTCTGTACAAGTACAATTGGGCTCCCAAAAGGTGAGGAAATTGGTCAGATTTGTCCTTTTTATAGCAACTCCTAGTTCTGCTTCAGTTCTCATTTTCTAGAAGAGAGGGACAATGTATTGGCCCATTGGGCCGAGGAGCTTCGAGGGTCAGGTTGATCTAATGATTAGCATGATAGTGCATGTGTGAGGAGAATATGTCATTATACTCTTCAAGGACCTTATCAACTTGCTTCTGTTGCATAAAGGAACCCTTTCTATAGGCCATGGACGTGGCCACAATATTCTCCTTACTTTGAGAGAAAATAAGAAAGAAAAATAAATTTCCTGGTCTAGGAGATGATCTTACTGCATTGCTTAGTAGAGATAAAAATATGGTGGTAGGCAATGCTACCACTAGTATCTTGCATAGTTTTCTGCCCAAAGTAATATTAAAAGTGAAAGGTTTGGACTCATACACAACATGCCACTTCCACAAGTATGGTTCTCCTAATAAAACATCACAAAATTCAATAGGAGAAACATCACACAATGCCTCATTTGTGAAGGGCTTGATGCTGTAGGGAAAGTTGCATTGTTGGCTAATGGAGAGATCTCGTCCTTGGTGGAGGAACCTGATGATGTATGATTGTAGGTGTGGTGTGGTTGAAAGACCCATATTATTAAATACATATGCTGAGATGAGGTTCTTTTGGCTCCCACTATTGACAATGAACTGCAGCGAGGAACCCTTCACCCACATGTGTGAGTGGAAGAGGCACCCCCCTCCTATGGATCTTTGAGCTCAATATTCTAGACCTTGGTGATGGAAATGGTTTATGTGTCAATAATTTGCTTCCCCTTGTTGTTCCTCTTGTTAGTTTCTGGTTCAGAGTTGAAACATGCATTAGACTCTGAAGCTTTTAGCTCAAAAACCAGTGACTTCTTGGCACGACACTCATTTGTGTTGTGGGTGGGGCTCTTGTTGAACTCACACCAATTTCCCGTGTCCTTATTCATCTTCATGGTAATATTATTTTCTTGTGGCTTCGATGGGTTATCCTGGGCCACTACACGTTGGTTTTATCCTTTCTTCTATAGTTCGAAGGTGAGGTTCCTTTTCCCTACTTTAGATTCATAAATCCAAAGTCTCATTTCTTCTGCGTAAATTTCTGCTCGATCTTGATAATATATCAGTACTTTGTTCCAAGAGAGGAGATGTCCATGAACTCCATTTGTTCCTAGATTTATTTGTATATACAACCATGGTACTTGAGTACCATATTTCATCTAGAATCCTTGATACCCAACTTCATGTGTATTGTGTGGAAAATATTCTTGAACTTTAGCACATCTTGGTCCCTTTCCTGCCGTAGTGTGGTCCATTTTTGTACTTATCGTCATAGCTCTTGACAGAGTAATATTGTTCCTTGACGAAATCTCAAAAATAATTCCAAGAGGGTACATCTAAAAATAGTGAGAGCTCCTCCTTCTCCCTCTGCTCACAGTAAGTTTCCTACTAGTCCTTGATGTGGGGGGAAGATTTGAGGAGTGAAAAAGTAATCTTTTTCCTATAAGGAAAATTATGGATTTAAAAATAACCTTTTGTTGACGGTGTTGGGAATATGTCAACCAAGGGGGTCTCCTTGGTATGAAGTCCCAACTAGATCTCACACTATTTGGAGTAAGATACCCAAACAAAAATATGGGCAGTTGCAATTAGTTTTAGGGATATTCCTTAGCTACAATTGTTAACATAAGAGATTATACGAGAAATGTTGGGTTGTGTTATATTCTTTCCACGACTAGCCCACGTAGTTAACCGAGGGGTTATAGGGGGGGCGGAGCCCCCCTTCGTTGCGCTAATTGTGTAGTGGGGGGAGGGTCACAGGGGGTTTGACGCGTACCCATAACTCCAATTTATGGGGTCCAGGGCAGCACCCCGGGAAATTTTGGTTTTGGACCCTTTGTTAGAATGGGCGGACCCACCTATGGTTTTGTGCATGATTTTTGCACATGCTTTTGGACGCAATCGTTTTCGGTCCATGGTATTGGACGCGATGGTTTTCGGTCCATGGTATTGGATGCGATGGTTTTCGGTCCATGGTATTGGATGCTTTGGCATGTATAAATATGTATTATAACATTGAAAGGAGCATAATGAAAAATCAAGTTGGTAGCCCCAAACAAATAAGAGGAAGGAATATTAGCTATTAGTCATTTTTCATCACAATTTTGGTCCAAATGAGTGCAATTTCCATGTATAGTCTCACTAAACAAAACCAAAAGAAAAGAAATGACAAGGAAAGAGAGGAAAAAGTAAAAGAATAAGAAAATGCAATATTGAAAAGAAAAGGAACATGTAAGGCAGGAAACAAAGACAAAGAAAATACACAAACTTGACGCAGGGAAAAATGGAAGTTGGATTCGATGCAAAAGAAAACTGAAATGCAACCAAACCTACTTCTAATCTAACCAACTAGAAGGTAAGGGTTAAGTATAATGAAATTTCCAATGTATCCACTAAAGCTTCTCATGACTTGAAAACACAAAGATACGAGTGATTAAAAACCATATAAAGCAATGTACAAAAGAAAAAATAATAACTTGAATACCTTGCACAAGAAAATGAAGGTTTTGGCTAAAGGAAGAAAGGTGTTCCATAACAACTAGCCTTAACCAACCCACAACCTTACCTTTAAGATTAGAACAATAGTCATACAAACCTCAAAAACTTCTTATGAATGTACCTTCACTTGTGTTTTCATCCTTAGAAAACAACATGAAATATTGATACTTATTATTAGCGACAAAGCTTGCTATGTAGGATATTTCCAACCAATCATAGATTCGATCATGAAATCAAAAACCATCCTTTTGAAAACCCTAAAACTCTAAGGAGAATGAAATTTCAATTAGCAGATATGAATAATGGGAGAAACTTGCAAGGAAATGATATCTTGATCTCGTTCATAAGCCTTGTCAAGATAGTGCGGACCTGACATAACCATCAACAAAGGTTGAAGTGCCTCGACTATTTGACAAGTATCTGAATAGTGAAATGATAAATCACAAAGATCAATGGGTTCAACAAGATCAATCAATCTAAAACAATTATCATTTGATATACTAGTGGGAAAATGATTATTGGAATGACATTTGTTAGACCCAGTGCTATGATCAAGTTGGTGGCTTGACATACAAGATTCTTGATTCTTGATCAGTTCACTGTGTTCAATTCCATACTATACCAGTAATATGATAGCTTGGGGAATTAAAAGCAATTGTTGGCCTTGTAAATATGGAAAACAGATTAAAACAATATGTTGGAAAAAGGTGAGAAGGATATTTAAAATCAAATCTAGTATCCATATCAACATGGAGGTTTTGATCCATTAATTGATTCAATAAATGAATGCTACTAAAAACGATTGATTGGGTTAGAACAAAATTGATCACCTTCACAATATTCACAATAAAGATGAGGAGTTGATTATTCACAAAATCACTCAACATATATGAACTCTTCGGCCAATGATGATCATTCTATGATAAACATAATGATAGGCTTCATAGTTACGTACATCCATGAAAGGTGTAAATCCACTCGTGATTTCAATGCAAGAGGTTTACATGAAGATGAATTAATTAAAATAAGATCTTTTATTCGATCAAAAACCAAATATTGAGAACCGAAAAAATTATCTCGAAAAAACCCAAAATCCATCAAGAATGATTTTTCATCTAGTGAAATAATATGAAGAAAAGAGTTTTGCGAGTAAATCCAGATATGACATAGTTCGGGGATCTTATCAGGATTGCAAGAACTTGACATAACCATCAACGAAAGTTGAAGTGCCTCAATTCCTTGACAAGTTCTAGAACTTTGAAAAGTTGGATAACTACATTTTGAGAACTGAATCAGATGAAAAATTACATGTGGACAACTACTATCAGTTAAATTAACAAGATCACTATTATTCTGATGGTATCCATATACATCAATTGTTTGATAAGATTTTACGACTTCAACAAATAACTACTCAAGTCATAAGATTCTTATGATTGCACATCTAAGGATGCATAGATTGGAGGAAATTCATGAGAAATCTAAGTTATAATTTTATCTTGATGCAAGGCCAAAATTTTCAAAGTAGGGTATGGATGTTCAATGATTTTTTTATTCTCTTTTTCATCATGTGCGGCCTTACCACCTTGTGTCAATTCAAAATCTTTCTCATTGGATTGTATATTTGAAGAGCATCGCATGTCTTGATCGTAGGTTAATTCGGTACAAGTAGTAGAACACAAGGAATGACAGGATGAAGAAGAGGTGTCCATAAGAAAATATTATTGAGAAATCGAAAGATTGGTTGATGTACCTAGGCAATCATCACCATGTATATCAATGGAATCATGATCATCACAATGATAATTTCTCGAGGCTTTCTCCTCGTTAAGAGTTTGGATTTCATTTGATTGACTACCGAGATGAATAGGTTCTAAATCAATTGAGAATGAAGGAAAAACGTTTTTACATGGAGGATTTTGAAATAGGGAAGAGAGATCAAAAGTTTCTTCAACTTTCTACTCCTCTACATGTGAAATATGATCGTTTTCTACATTATCACAATTTGAACGGGTAGATTGAAAATAAAAAATATTTGAGGGACTAGCTGGTGGAGCATATTTATCAAGAGCATCAAGGTAAAAAGGGTGATGAGATGTATAATATAAAGGATGACAGTTGTGCCTTGAAGAAATAATTTTTTTAATGATGTTAGATCCTAAATTTTGGTTATGTACATTAATGTTATCTGGGGGAATCAAGGGATGGACCTTCATAATAGGTTTCATGGGATTATGATAACATTCAATTTTTTCCTGGATGATACCTTGATCATAGTAAGGCAATATACGCAGGATAAATGGATCAACGATTCGATTTTCATATTTCCCAATGCCAACATCGAAAGGAGGAGGAGAGGGAATTAAAGGAGTGGTAGGTTCCTCCTCTAAGATTAAATATGTGTCATGATTGATATAA
The DNA here is from genome assembly GCA_000404065.3 of Pinus taeda. Lineage (NCBI taxonomy): Eukaryota > Viridiplantae > Streptophyta > Pinopsida > Pinales > Pinaceae > Pinus > Pinus taeda. The sequence continues at coordinate 42,522 of APFE031427800.1, forward strand.
TTTGGAAGGGAAAAATAAACTAGGGATTTTGATTCGAATTGTTTCAAAGTGAGTGGAATGAAATACTTAAACTTTTTTAGCAATGAAATCCCAATCCACATCTTCCTCTGAACACTCATAACAAAGATGAATAAACTGATCAAGAAAATCCTCTAGTGTTTCATCAAATTTCATTCTAAATTGATTGATCCGTTTATATATATCTTGATAATCATACCTATCAAAGGCTTCATGAAGCTCCTTAACAATTTATTCAAAAGAATGGACAAAAGCAAACTGTAATGTTATATGAAACCATTGTCTGACACGACCTTTAAGGGTGAGAATGAAAACCTTGCTCTAGACATATTTACAATGAATTCCATTAGAGAGACAAAAATGAACGAAACAAAACAAGTGTCCAAGGACAATCAGTTCACGCTCTCCATCAAACTTAAATTGAGACACGTTATTAATATTTTCGCGGGGATTTTAAGATTTAATCTTTTAGAAAAACACCCCAGAATTATGATTTGGGAATGAATCATTCAATATAAGAGGTTCAAAACAAAATCAATGGGATCATCTTGTTTTCTGTCCCTCCTTCTAGTGCTAGTCATTGACGGTGTTGGAAATACGTCAACCAAGCGGGTCTCCCTGGTGTGAAGTTCCAATAGACATCACACCAATTGGAGTAGGAGCCCCAATTGGAAATACAGTCAGTTTCCATTACTCTTAGGAATATTACTTGGATGCAATTGTTAACATAAGAGATTATACAGGAAATATTTGAGACAAGAAAGTAATTTTACATTGTGAGGCATATAATTGCAATGTATATAAGGTGATTTCACGACTCGGAAAGATAGAGCAAGCCTCTAGAAGAAAAGTAATAGTACTATCCTAAAAGAGAGACACAAGATTATAAGAGGATCATTAGTTAACCTGAAAAGTAGTTTAGAAGATAAAAATGACCAAAAAATCAAGTAGCAACACACATTCAACAAGTTACATACCAAATCCAATGAAATAGTTCATTTTCATTAGTATGTGTTAACATAAATATACACCATAAAAAATGAAAGAATAGTCTCACAATTATTCACGACATATGCATGAAAGTGAATCGACTCAAAGAGCTTCATATATTAAGTGAAAGTGCCAAGATATACAATTACATTTCTACCACACTGGCCCCAATAGTGGAACATTAGTCACTACTTGCTCCTCCAAAAAAGATATTCTCCCTTATGCCAAGCTAGAGAATCCAAGGCTAGATCTCAAAAGTTCAAGCCTCTCAAAAGACCTTTGCTTGAGTTATGAGGGTGTATTTGTAACAAGAGGAGTGACCTTTCATATCCCCATGACTCTTGAGCTTCCCTCATGACTCTTGGACTTCCTAGTGACGTTTGAACTTCTACAAGACTCTTGGACTTTAGTAGTAACTCTTTTGTCCACATGTGACTCTTAAAATTCCACATGTTTACTTTTTCTCATTTCTTAAAAATACATTATTACATTCCACATCACATGGCTAAGTACGTTGACACATATGACATTGTGATGAGACTTGTACAAGCCATGGCTTGGAAATAATGACATGGAACTTCATGATGATGTGGTAGTGTCAGGTTTCTCTCCGTGCTGGTTTGACTTTGACTTCTTATGATAATTTGCTTATTCTTCATTTCCACCCTCTAAAAGGGTGTAGATGAATGTTGAAAACTTCCAAGTCAACTTCTTTGTCATGATCCAAGGTTCCTTTCATGTTCTTCATGATGGTTCTTCCTCTTCTCCTACTTCACAAGTTCTCTCCTGTAGTCTCTTCTTGATGGTCTCTCCTTGATGGCATACACAGTTAATACATCGAAATTGTACAAAATATCATCATTGAATTGCTTACATAATAAAACATAAATAAGGACATGATAAAATCCTTCATTTTCCAATGACGGGGTAGCAAAAATTTTGTCCAAAAGGTTGACTATATACGTGCGCAACACCTATGCATAAGAAAAGAGTGTTCTTTCTTTGACTGCATGGATGGCTGAAATTTTGTCAAAATACGTTGGTGGATGATATAATGACTATGATGAAGGTGTCCATGCCCTGTAAACATAAAAAAACCTGCCAAAAATGCCTCTCTCAAGAAACCATAATATCGCTGCTCACCTTGTGCGCAACATCTATCGGTAGAAACTATCAGCTTGTCTTTTCACTTGATTTATTTTCTTCAGCTGCCTCAACCAACAAATATAAATTTCCTCTATCTTTATCTTGAAGTATCTATTGTGCCTATTGAAGATCTTCCTTCATTTTTTTGAATTGTTTCTTCAATGCCCAATGCTGCCTGTAGATGTTCTTTAGTTACTTGTGTAGAGGAAGGGATCTGCTCAACATGTATTTGGTATCATCCATGGCTGGTTGATAGATTTCCATAAGATCTCTCCATTTATGCCTGGCCTCTTCATCTTTCTGCTTGAGCTCAACAATTTCATTTTTGTGCCTCTTCTAATTTCTTCTTCATTCTCATGAAGGTGAACTTACCTTCATCCTCCTTCTCCTCTTGCACTATTTTCTCTTCTTTCATTTGTAGATATTTAAATGAGGATCTTGTAACCTGACTGCTTGTATTTATGCCCTCTTAACCTCTTCCTTGATTACCTTTAATTTTCCCTTGGATTTGGTAGCAGCTCGTGTGGCTTTAACCATAGGTAGGTTTCCTATTTTATTGTTGCAGTTGGGCTATAACTAAGTGGGCTTCTTTTAACTCTTTCTCTAACTCTTTAACTTGCTTGTTTTTCTCATCCATAGAAGTTGCTTGTTCTTGAATTTCCTTAGGCACAACAAGTTCTTCAACTAGCTTCTCCAATGTTAACCTCTTGGCAACCGTCTTTGTGAGTGACTTTCTTGGCACTAGAATCTCTACTACCTTTGGTGAGAACTGTAGTTTTTTTCCCTTTTTCTTCAGTGATTTATCAACTATTTATGGATATATTTTCTTGATAGAACTCTTTAGGGGTGAATAAGTAGTCTTAGTGGTGGAAAAAGGAGTATCTCTATAGCTTGATGGAATTCCAACATATTTTATTATAAACTTAGATGAGTTTAGAAAGTCCCACTATACCTGTCTCCTTTTATGCAACTCTTATAATACCAACAATTTTATTAGTGAAAAATTAAATAATCATGAGTCAACCATACCCTTATTTACTCTTACTCTCTCATTCATCTTGCTAAACTCCCGAAGAGGAAAAATGGTAGATTTACAGTCTTTTTAAGTGAGAAATGCATGAGGAGCCTAAAGTGATATTTATAGACCTTGGTGAATCTGTCTTCACACGTGAAGTACCTCTAAATTACCTTGAGAATCTTGCTGTAATTTTCCAATAAATAGTCACTATGCACTACAACACCAAACTCCTGTTTTTTATACTCTGGTTTCATGAAGTCCTTATAATTCTCCAACTCCAGATGCATTCCTTTAAACCATTTCTCCCCTAAAAAGGTATTTCTGTGGCTGATGTTATGGTGGCTTCTAACACAATGAATTTCCATTCACCAACTTTTACTTCATCTTCATCAAAATTTAGGAAAAAGTCTTTGGTCACCTCCACATTATACCACTGTATCTTTTCACACAATCTAACAATACCTATTTGCTCAAAGGCTACCTTTATGGCAAGGCTTGAGTTAATAAGTGAGGGATATTGTGGTTCAAACCTCACAATCTCTCCTCCCTTTGTCTTCCACTTCTTCTGTAGAGTTTCCATTGCTAAAAACAAGACTCTAAAGATACAAAACTTGGGCTAGGGTTTGATGGTTTATCAAGGTTGGGACTTCAAGACAGAGTTGAAAATTATTTTCAAACCCTAAATTACTAAAAAAATAAAGAGAGCCCACAATTTCTAACTGGTAATGGAAAGAGATGAAGATGCTCTTTTTTGGCCATGCATAGCACCCTAAACACAATGAAAGATACAAAAGACACTTCTATTGGCCAAAGGACAGGCTCAAGGTGCTTCCAAAATTTCTAAGGCCTTTGATAATTTCAACTTAATTCATGTAAGGATGACACACAAAAAATTTCATGATTTCAAGGCAGGTGGATAGGTGGGAAAAATAACTGCTTCTATGTGCAACACGTGCTATGTGCAACAATAAGGAAATGGAAGGAGAAAGACCATGAAACATCGATGAACTATGCTCCAAAGGAAACCAAAAATTGTTATAATTTTAAACAATCATACTCATACATAAAAGACAAGGTTCAAATATTGCTTGGTTGATCGAATACGATGAAAATTGGGTGTCTATGTGCATGCACAATACCAATGTGTGTAGCACTGTGTAAGTAAGAAATTTGGGGTTTCAAACTTGAATTTTAGTTTTCAATTAGTAAATCATTTTGAGTTGTCATTTTTACCATGGTTGAAACATATCAACGTGCATGGATAGATTTGTTCACAAGGCTTGTAAAGCAAGTTATATGCTCTTTGAGAAATTTAACAAAGATTTTTTTTCATTATTCAATAGTTTAATTTGTTTGAATCTTGATTGTTGTTGGCACATCAAAGATGTCTATATATTATTAATATATGAGAAATATTTTACATAGCTAAAGTTTTGATATCTATTAACAGTCATTATCTACTTTTAAAGTATATATACTTCTAAATGTTTATATGATAAAGATAAAGGTAGAATCTTATTTAGATGCCTAAAATACAATCATGATAATGTTCCAATATTACCATAGTTTTGACGAGGCTTTGGAGATTAGGAACATCAATATTGTAACTTATATTTTGAGTTTTGAATTTTGATCTTGACAATCTCCTTTTTGGCAACTTCTAGTGATAAAAACACTTCCTTTTTCAATTTTCGATCTGCATTGGTTGTCTCTAATTCTAATGATATCAATTGAATTTGATTTTTCAATTTCGAGAGATTAGCCTCCAAATTATTCTATCAAGATAAGTGTTCTACACTCCTCTTCTTTCATATAAGTTTTGATATCAAATCTTTCCTCGACTTCCTGTAATTGTTTTCTTGCTTGAGAAATCATAGCTTGGTATTCCTCATCCTCCTTTCTAAGTTCTTTTCTAATTTCTTTAGGTTAATTCATGTTAAGATAAACTATAACAACCATAATAATGACATGGTAAAACTTGAATCTCAAAAGAGTCAAGAATATTTATAAATGAAGATCTCATTGCAAAGAAAAAGCTAAAATATAGAAGGAAGTTCAATGTAATAACCAAATACGGCTTACCAAGAAAGTACAAAAATCACTTGAAATATAAATA
>APFE031427800.1:48012-61088 GCA_000404065.3 Pinus taeda
GTGTGTATGAATTATATGCTACTACAAGAGAGGCAAAAGCAAGAGGGGTTATTTATTGCCCCAATGAAAAAATAGAGATTAAATATGCATGGGGTCTGAGTTTTCCACCAATAACCAGGTGGAAGCACTAGCTTCGTGGTTAGGTCTAAATCCAACCATAAATAGAGGTATACATTAGATAATTTTCATGGGAGACTCGATGCTAAACATTCAAAAGATATATAAAAATATGGAGCCAAGTGAACAATACTGGCTTCCCCTGGAGCTAAGAGTAAGAGAGAAAATACAAAAGTTTGATACTATTAGCTTCTATCATACAAGAAGGGAATACAATACTATTGTAGGTGAGCAAACAAACATTGGAGCTAGTTATGAACAAGGTGATTTGGTACTCGACCAAGGAGATAAAACTTAATTTTGTTTACCATGATAAATAAAATAGACAAGAAAGATGGGATGATATTTATTAAACATTGAAGAACTATAGGGATTGGGAAGGAACTGAGTTCTGAGCAGGCATTTAAGATTGGTACATTAGTGATATTAGAGGAAGCAAAGAAGTGATGACTCTCGAAGAGTGGAAACAAAGGCAAATAGATCATCTAGGCAGAGAATGACGACAACACTTGTCATCTCAACTGAGTGCACTGTAGCAGTAACAGAGCTCTTCTAGGTGATTCTAAACTACTGCGGAGAAATAAAGCATCTAATCCAATCAATAAAACTTCTATATTTTAATGAACAGGAAATAACTCTCTTCTAATGATTAATTCAATCCGTAAATGAAATCAATTGACAAAATTAAGAAGTAATGAAATACACACACAAATTCCACACAAATTAAAGTAAACGGTCAGTAAAAATGTAAAGCAGAGTAAATAAACTTGTGATAGAGGAAAAGTAAAAACATAGGGAACATCCGTGGAATCCACCAATGACCAGGCCCAAGCCGCTAGCGATTACTGCTTAACTACTTCAGAATATCACAAGTGAACAACAACTCAATTCATGTATTAATCATTGAATTCAAAAGTCATTACAACGCGCTATCTTCTTCAATATTACACTTCGTATATTAAAATTACTCCTCTCAAAAGGATGATAAGTTCCCTTTTATAATCAAGAAGTAAAAGAGATAAATGTGATTCCTCAAGATCAGGCGATCCTAAGGAATTCACAACTAAATGCTATTATCAGACAACATTCCAACTTGCGCTGATCCTCTTGATTTATTCCTTGATTCGTCCGCATAAAACGCACTCCTTTTCCTTTGTTTAGCATTTTCTATTCAATCTTTTGAACAACAACTGTTCCCTTTGCCAATTTTTGCATAAAAACAACGAAAGTTAGCTTTGCTTAGTTGAACCATATCGAAAGCAATTTTATTCATTTCTCATCGAAGTTTTAACAACATCTTACTATATCAGGGCACAAATACATAAAAACAAGGAAAAAGACAGTGTAATCAAGAGTAAACTTATACCCATTGTACGACCGAACATACTTCCCTACTTACCTTGTTTCATGTCCTCATGAAAAACAAGTAGTTCGTATGTAGTGCAGTTAGAGAGTAAGCTGGAAAACTTATTTCTTTATCAGACCTAAAACCATGTTGTTGTATCAAATTGGAAAAGGTTGTTTCTTCCCGTCCTTCAGGCAAATCATAGTTGGAACGATATCCTTCAGGAGGGTACCAAATAATAGGGCTCCTATATCGACATCCCAACCAATATGGTCCTTCTCTTAGGATAATATTGTTGTATGTGACCAAATGGCCTACAACAGCTTTGAAGTTCTTGTAGTTAAATGGTTCTCTTTTCTTGACCTATTAGTTGAGATTGTCCATCTCATCTTGGATGCAATCAAGGACCTTTCCTGAATGGAGAGGAAATATGTCCTTCCTGTTTGCACAATTTCCTTATGTATAGGTTCGAAAGTCTTAATTATGCCCTCCTGTGTCATAAGCCTTTTGTGTTTAATAAACAGTTGCAAAGGGTGAGTAGGCTCGCTTCTTACCCATAAATCCATTTCATGTTCTTTTCTATGGAAAGAGTTATAGGCCTTGAACCACTTAAGTTGATTAAATGAAAAGGAAATAAAAGCTTTAAACTGAACATCCCCAACAAAAGGGCTAGGATTCTTATCTACCTCTTCTTCTAATACAAAATTATGCAAATAAAATTCACAAAGAAGTCACTAAAATTTTACCCCATGTTCTTTACAACAACTTATAAGTTCTTCAGTTGTTTTTAGTTCTATTGGTTTTCCGGCCTTTACGGCTTTAATCTTCAATAATAAGTATCTTTTTAATAGAAACAAGGCATAGTTCGTAGTGGAAGACCTGCAAGATAAGGTATCCAAATATAGCGAGCAAATGGTGTTGGTCTAATCCATGACCTTGTCCAACTTAGTCTTTACCTTCTTCAGCCTTTCTTCCACCTGTCTAAACCTAGCAAAAGTTTCATCCTCTCTTATAGTGAATTGTCTGAATTGCTTTTGCAACTCCTGATAATTCTGCAGTGGAACTGTCTCATTGCTATATTACTTTAAAGTAAGATGGGCTTGTGCCAGTTCCTCCTATAACTTCCAAAGAATAGGATCAATGCTTGAAGTGGTGTCCTTGAATTTTTCTTTAGTTTGGGTGCTTGTGCTGTGAGAGGGTATGCTCTCGGTCTGAGTTCTTTTATTATGGGAGGACCAACCCTCCGTTTGAGTTCTTTTATTGTGGCAGGACCAACCCTCTGTCTCAATAGCTGTATCCATTAAGTCTGCATGCAAATTTGTTTGGGTGGCTACCGTTTGAGTAAAAATAGGCTTGGTCTGGGTTTCAGTCGCCTTACCCTCACATATTTCTGTTTGTGTGGCCACAGTGACTACTTCAAGAGTAGTGCTCTGGGCTTCTCTGTTTGCAATTTTGTTTAATTTCCGATGTAGCCTTCTAACTGTCTTCTGGAGCTTTTGGTATTTCTTCCTCAACTTCTTTAGTTTTTTTCAGTTACCCACTTTTTCTGAGGTGCCTTCTTTGTAAGAACGGGTTTGTCAATACCCTCTGTATCTAAGGGTTCTTGGTGCTTGTCATGGGTGTGCTCCAATATAACTGTATTGCCAGACTGGTTATCAGATTCGTGAGTAATTTTTGTGCTTGCTCCTTCTTCCTGGTCTGCAGCTTCTAGATAAGGCAGAATTTCTATATGACCAGAATCTCCTGAGGATTGAGCTTCCATAAGGTTAGGATTGAGTGATCCTCTAGGTTGCATGTATGCATTCAAATTTGCCAGGACCTGTGCCATTCCTTCCTCAAAATGCTGCAAAAGATCATCTTGGGGGTTCATAGGTGGTGTTTGAGGGGGTCTTGCTTCATTGCCCGGTTCATCATCAAAATGTTGTGCTCCCTCTTGTTCCGAGTCTGAATTATGTTCTTCCTTGGGTTCTTGTTTTGAATTGGCTTCTTCTTTAGTTTCTAATTCAAAATGACATTCTACCCCCTATTCAAGTTTAGAATTGCATTCTTCCTCGGGCTCGGGCTCTAAATTATCCTTTTCTTTTGGTTCTGGCTCAGAATTGCATTGTTCCTCTGGTTCTGACTCAGAGTCCTGTACACTAATTGGTTTGGATGGTTCCGCTAGTTGTTCGATGCTATCCTAAGGATTTACAAACATCCTCTGGGCTAGTTCTAACCTTGCAGACTGCCTGCGCTTATGGGGTTCAATTTTTGAATGCAGTCCTTTTCCTCTTTGGAATTGGTTCTGCTAGCTAATTTCCAAGATTGTAGAGTTTTGGATTACAGGGTCTTGACTAACATCTAGAGGCGCTATGAGACCATCCCAAGTTAAGTTTTGTTGAACAAGATTATGGCTAACAATTAGTCTAATCAAACCATGGTGGCTAAATACAGTTTCAAGGTGCCTAGCCCATCTTATTCTATCAACAGTTTCATGCAGTAATGAATTGAATAAAGATGGCAGATTAACAGTAAGCTTTTGCTTTAAAACAACTAAGAGTTTGAGTTGTCGTGGTCTTACCACATCTCGTCATCCATCACAGGTAATGTACCTCTGGACAACACTTTCCAACTCACTCCATGGTTCTCCCAGAGAAGATGGTTGAATGCCCTTGCCTTTTCTGGTTAATTCCTCACCTGCATCTTTGAAAATATCCACCATGTCTTGCAACATTACGTGCTTTTTAGGCCATACATTTCCTTCCGTCGGCAACTGAGATACTTCATCTATGACAGCTTCTGATACTGTGATTCTTCTTCCTTTCACCATGGATTACCCATTCCATAAATGCTGTAAGAATTCGATAGAAACTTCACTGTTAGGGGTCTGAATCCCGGTAAAGTATGACATCCATCTTGCGCGCACCAGAATCTCCTTGGCTCTGTCCAAAATTTCCAATAGTAAAGGTTCTCGGTGCATTAATTTTCCACCCATAATGCTTGAATTCTTCCTATAGTTTCAAAAGATTAACAGGCAAGGAAAAACGCAGCAGAGAACAACAATAGCAAGAAACATGCAACAAAGAACAACAATGGTGAGATAGAACAACAAGCAGATGTAATGGCTAAGTTTCATGATGTTAAGCGACATTTCCATGAGAATTAATATTATTAATTCAGGGACTATTATATTGCCACATGCCATTTAATCATGGGATACCATAGCAACATATGAAATTCAATAAAATAAATATAGCGCATGTAAGGGTGTAATGGGAGTCCTCCCCCTCCTTCAAATGAGAGGTCGCCTACGATCGAATAGACAGGGATGTCATGTTCTGATGGCAAGGCAAGAGGGTGAAGTGTATGACAGTAAATGAGACAGAGTACGCATATCAATGACGGGATGACAAGAGGTATGGTTATAATGAGAGTGGAGTGTATAAAGGTAGTTATGAATAAAAGATAATACACCTTGGGTTGATGATAGGTTATGCGAAAAAGGATAGCAATATGCCAAAAATATGCTCTGTTGACGGTATCTTAGTTGGGGATGATACGATTGATAAAAAAGAACTTTATCTCATGCATAAAGGTTTTAAAAAATTAAGGAAATAATTTCTTCAAAAAAGAAAGAATAAGAAGAGGGTATTATAATGATTATTGACGTTAAAATATCACTTGAATACCATAAGCAGAGCCTCTACTACCAGCAGGCGTCCATAGCCTCGGCAGGGTTGCATTTTAACCCTTATGAGCCAGGATCCTCAATTTATAAGTGGAAAATTCCATTGTTGTTCTACAGAAGAGATCAGTGTGCTGGCGTGGTAACTAGATGACCACACTTCCATTAACTGGGATGTAGCAAAAGTGATCAGGCTGGCTCGTGATGAGACCTCCTGTTCCAAGGATATTCTAGCTGTCCAATGGATCATAACCTTGGTGTGGTGGCCATAGTGGAAATGCCACTTTGCTACAGCCTTATGAACATGGTAGGCTTGCTCTTAGTGAGACCCCCTATCCTCCATTTGCAAACAAAAGTTTGCTATTATTACATATTTTTATGATAATAGAGGGAGGCTCAATACTCCTTAAGAGCAGGGATGTCAGAAAAATTTGAATATGTCAATAGAAAAAAATATACCCATAGTCTTGTTTAGTATAGACATAGAAGTTTATAACTAGGAGAAGTAGAACCAACACGGTATTCAAGATGATCCATCAGTATGAGGTACAATAGAAACAATGTAGTAGAGTAGTATATAAATAACTGTGTCCCTTTTCTTGAAAAGAATCTATCATCAAGAGGTTTTCCTATTAAAAATCATAATGTCAATAGTATTAACTGCCTTCAATAGCATCCATACTTCTTGCCCTCATGAAAGTAGTGTACTTCATGCCATGAAAAACAAAATGGGGCTGAGATAAGCTAAGAGCAATCACACAAAAGGAAAAGAAGTGTTGTTCAATAAATTGAACAACAAAATAATTGCAAGAAAAAGTGTTGCTCAAAAGTTTGAAAAACAGTGCCAAATACACAAAAAGTGCTGTTCAAAATTTTGAACAACAAAACACAGAAGAAAAGTGTTGTTCAAAAGTTTGAACAACAAAACACAGAAGAAAAATGTTGTTCAAAAGTTTGAACAACAACTATACACACAAAAAAGTGTTGTTCAAAAATTTGAACAGTAGTTAAACACACAAAAAAAGTGTTGTTCAAAAGTTTGAACATCAAAAATACACAAAAAAGTGATGTTCAAAAGTTTGAACAACAACTGTTCAAAAGTTTGAACAACAAAAATACGCAAACAAATGTTGTTCAAAAGTTTGCACAACAAAGACACGCAAAAAAATGTTGTTCAAAAGTTTGAGAAACGACTGTTCAAAAGTTTGAACAACAAAAATATGCAAAAAAAATTATATTCAAAAGTTTGAACAACAAAGACACGTAAAAAGTGTTGTTCAAAAGTTTGAACAACAAAAATACAAAAAAAGTGTTGCTCAAGAGTTTGAACAACAACTGTTCAAAAGTTTGAACAACAAAAACACACAAAAAAGTGTTGTTCAAAAGTTTGAACAACAGCTGTTCAAAAGTTTGAACATCAACTGTTCAAAAGTTTGAACAGCAAAAACACACAAAAAAGTGTTGTTCAAAAGTTTGAACAACAACTGTTCAAAAGTTTGAACATCAAAATACACAAAATTGTTATTCAAAAGTTTGAACAACAAAACACAGAAGAAAAGTGTTGTTCAAAAGTTTGTAAAAACAGAATAATAAAGAAAAGAAAATCAAATCAACAATTATATTTACATATTTACAACGAAGAAATAACTTTTATAATCATGAAGCTGCCGAGGGATTGCCCTCTTCAGCTAAAACTTGCATGGTGGGGTTCTCACGTATCTGTTGGTAGAAAGATTCTCTGGTAAATGGTTTTTCGTAGAGGCGTACCCGATGCCCATTTGCTTTAAAAGAAGAAACAAACCCATCAATGGTGGCCAAGGTAAGGGTTTCATTGTCATGTACTTTCTTTATTTCTTAAGGGCCTAGCTATCTAGTCTGCAATTTACCCGGGAAGTCTTGGAACCTGGAATCATATAGAAGTGCCCAATCGCCCTCATGAAATGTCTTTTTTTTAATAAGGGCATCGTGTCGTTAGGCTCTTTGCTATTGAATAAGTGTAGTATGTTGTAGAGCCAATAGTCGAATTTCATCTAATTCGTTCATTTGCTATAACTTGTTAACCTGGGCTTCACTTAAGTCCAATCTTACCTCCTGGGCTGTCCTTAGTGTTTGTATTTCAAGTTCTATGGGGAAAATGGGTTCCTTACCAAATACCAACTGATATGGAGAGTATCCAATAGTGTTTCTCCAAGTTGTGTGATATGCCCACAAGGCCTCTGGTGTAGAAATTTCTCATTTCCCACCCCGGTTTTCAGTTTCACCTTATTTCTCCCATATAGTTAAATGCCCTTTCCCATATCCATACATTCAACAACTGAAAAAATCATTTTTTGCTGAAAACACAAATTTTGGAAATTTTACAGAACGCTGGAAAATGCAGAAATAAAAAATCAGTAAGTACAAACAGTCATTTAACACATTTGAACACAGTGATTTTTGGTCAATGTGACCCTGGAAAAACCCCCTACAACTCTTGAGGAAAACTAGTTCGAGAGCTCTTCTTTATTTCTGAAAATGCCTTTTTCACAGTGAGAAATATTCAGCAAAAAATCAGCAAGCAAATTTAGAACTTATCTCTTTTCACGTGCCTCACAGCAAACTGGAAATTACAACAAACATGACAACAATAAATGTTGTACGACCTCCTCGATTTTCGTGCCCACTTTCAACATTAAATGCTGTTGTACGACCTGCATTAAATGCACTGTACAGACTGAAATAAATGTGCTATATGGACCTCGATTTGTGTGCAGAAAAACAACAAATTGCTCCTCGATTTCTGTGCAAACCACTCAATTTCTGTGCAAACGAGCTGTACCGATTTCTAGAAAATCGTGCCAAAATCAGCCTTTCACTGCGTGCTGAATCAACTGTACAAATCTGTTCAACTGCTAGCTTGGAATGTGTGCCAAGCTGCTGTCTCCTTCTCCTCCTTGTCCAAAAATCTCCCTTGTTTTCTTGCTCTCCTTCTCTCAATCTGCTCATGAAAGAATGAATGACCTTTTGCCTCCTTTTCCTCCTTTAATCTAATCCTAAGTGACTTTTGGGTAACCTCTAAATCCAATGGGTGAAATAGATTGAGATCTAGGGTTGAGATTAAATGCTCATTTAAATCTCACTTTTTATTTTTTAACTCACCCCACTTTAATAAAGACCCACTTAGTCATTTATTTCCAAAGTCACTTTTCCTTTCTAATTTTACATTAACTTTATTGAAGTCACTTTAAAATTAGACATTAGTCACTTTATCACTTAAAGCCACTTTTAAATTATATTTAACTTTATAAAAATTATAAAGTTACTTTAGGAGAAAAATTAAATTATTTTGGACACTTTTCCCTAGGCCAATGATCAAAGCCTTAGGGAACCACCTGTCCTCCAGTGCCAAATTTCAACACTCCCTCTTAACGAGGAAGGTGTTCCTCACCACACCCATCTTGTCTCTGAAGTAGACATGCTTGCCCCATGGTGAGGCTTTGGTAAGAATATCTGAAACCTGCTCATCAGTGGGAATGTACTCAAGCTTCACAGCTCCCTTTTGAACATAGTCTCTGATGAAATGATATTTGATCTCGATATGCTTTGACCTGTCATGAAATACTGGATTCTCCGTGAGTTTAATGCAACTCTGATTATCACAGTAAATCACTGAAGGTCTCAACGACTGACTAAATAAGTCAAACAACATCTTGTGAAGCTAGATGGCCTCACAACTAGCTAGACTGGCTGCCGTATACTCTGCTTCCGACTGCTGCTTTCGGCTGAACCATGACACTAATGCTGAACCCAACCCAAAACAACACCCTGAAGTGCTCTTCCTATCAAAAGCACAACCTGCCCAATTAGAATCAGTATAACCTGCAAACCTCACTCCATCCCCCTGCCTGTAGTCCAGACCATAATCCACTGTCCCCTGCAAGTACCGCAAAATGTGTTTTGCAGCCACCCAGTGAACCTTCCTAGGTTCACACATAAAGTGACTCATTGTGTTGACTGCAAAACAAATATTTGGTCTAGTGTTGACCAAAAACATCAAGGAACCAATCAGCTGCCTGTACAATGTGGGATCCACCAACTCGAAATCCGAAGCATGAAGCTTCTTCTAGTTGGTAATCATCGGTGTCGACATGGGTCTACAATCCTCCATGTGGAATCTTCCAAGGATTTCTACAATATACTTCCCCTGCCCCAGGAAGAAAATCCCCTCCTCTTGCCACACCTCCAAACCCAAAAAGTAATGCATCAAGCCGATGTCCTTCATCTTAAACTCCACCACAAGATCTCTCTTGCAGTGCTCTATGAGTCTCTCTGCACCTGTAATGACCAAGTCATCCACATACAACACCAGAATGAGAGGCTCCTCACCTATCACAATAAGGTAAAGGTTCGGATCTACCTCACTCTTTGTGAAACCCATCCCTTGCAAATATGTATCTATTTTGGAGTACTAAGCTCTAGGAGCTTGCTTCAGGCCATAAAGGGCTTTCTTCAGTTTGCACACATGGGACTCCCTCCCATGCACCTCAAAGCCCTGTGGTTGCTCAATGTACACCTCCTCCTGTATGAAGCCATTGAGAAATGCAGTGTTCACATCCATTTGGTGGATCTTCCAACCCATCTCTGCTGCTATTGATATAATGAAGCGGATCGAAGTATATCGAGCCATGGGAGCGATGGTCTCCTCATAATCAACTCCCTCTACCTGGGAGAATCCTCTAGCCACAAACCTCACTTTGAATTTCTCAATGCTGCCATCTGCAGCATGCTTTACCTTGTAAAGCCATTTGGAAGTAACCACGGATTTGCCCTTCGGCCTCGACACCACCTCCCAAACATCATTCTTCATGATAGAAGAATACTCCTCCTGCATGGCCTCTCTCCAGACCTGCTGGCTAGCTGCCTCCTCATAGCTAGAAGGCTCAGAGTCAAGGATGCTGGTAGCCATTGCCATATAGCTATAAAACCTCTCAGGTGGTCTACTCTCTCTGATCGGCCTCTTAGGCTCAGCAACATATGTGGCATCTCTCAAGGTGTCCTGAAGCCACTTGGGCTTCCTCTTCCCTGAGCGCACTTCTTGCATTGGAGAATGAAACTCCTCCTCCTCATCATTAGGGGCCTGAACTCCTAACTGTCTGTCTGTTGTCCTCCTGCCTGCACCTGAACCTATAGAAGTTGAGGTACCGTGTGAACTGTCCATCAGTGGACTCCCTAGTCAACTGCTCGGAGCACCACCCCTCTGGCTCGGCGAGCCGCTGCTCACTGATGGACCTGACATCCTCATAGATGTACCTCCTGACCCTCCCAATCCCTGCCCACTGGATCCCTGCGACTGACTCAACTGCTGCTGAGGGTCTGGCTGATCCAGATACTCCAACTCTCGTGATCTCCTAAAGGGCCCTGTCCTCCTCGAACTTCACATCCCGTCTGACAACAACTCTCCTCTGTGCAGGAATGTAAATCCGAAAGGCCTTTGAGGTCTCACTGTAGCCCAAAAAGATACCCTTCTCTGCGGTGGGCTCTAGTTTGGTCCTCTTCTCCTTGGGTATATAGGAGTATGTAATGCATCCAAAGATATGAAGATGACCAATATCAGGCTTCTTCCCAGAGAAAGCCTCCTCCGGATTCGTGCCCCAAGGCACGATGCAGACTCCTGTTCTGCAAGTAAACAGCTATATTGCAGGCCTCTGTCCACAAAAACAATGGCAACCCCTGATCATGTAACATGGCTTTGGCAGCCCCTATGATGGATCTGTTCTTCCTCTCCGCAACCTCGTTCTGCTAGGGGTTGTAAGGAACAGTGAACTCCCTCCTAATGCCTGCCTCCGCACAATAGTCAACAAACTCTCCAAGGGTGTACTCTTCCCCATTGTCTGACCTCAGGGACTTGATCTTCCGACCTGTCTGTGTCTCCACAAGAGCTCTAAACTCCTGAAACCGCTTGAAGACCTCACTCTTGGTCTTCAAGAAATAAATCCAGGTCCTCCTGGAGTGATCATTAATGAATAAAACATAATACTCATATCCACTCAAGGAAACATGAGACATCCGACCGCTCACATCAGAATGAATCAAATCAAGTATCCCAGTCGCTCTGCTGTCACTGCTGGGAAAAGGGGATTTGGCAAACTTGCCCATAACACATCCTCTGCAAGTATCAAAGTGATCAGTACTGAAATCTGGCATACCTGTAGTGATCTCCCGCAAGGTCCTCAAGGCTCCATGATACATATGTTCCATCCTGCGGTGCCAAATCTCACACTGCTCAGAACTGCTAGCTCTGTTGTCGGTACTACTACTCAGTGCCAAAAGGGGCTGGAATGCAAACCTGTACACCTTTGCATGGCGTACACCTATCACTCTAGCTGACTCAGCTGGAGCGCCCCTGGGATACATCAACACTTGTCCACCTCTGAACAGTACCTCATATCCTCTGTCCTCCAAAGATGAGACAGATATGAGGTTCTTCCTCATCCCTGGCACATAAAGAACCTCTGTCACTTTCAAGGGAGGTTTGGACTCCCTCGGAAATGTCAGTGTCCCCACCCCGACTGCTCTAACAACTCTGTCATCACCGAGTACTACCTCTATATCAGTGCCACTCTCTGAAAGCTCAGATAAGTACTCACAGACTCTTGTCATGTGACGTGAAGCCCCATTGTCCACATACCAAATACCTGAAGATGCTCCGCTAATCGAGGGAAAAGCATGCTCCCTCTGAACCTGTGTGGTAGGTGATCCTGCACTAGAGGACTCATACATAGTGAACCCAAAATCTCGGTCAAAACGAACTGCAAAGTCCTTAACCTTTGCTGAAGCTGCCACGCTCTGGTTCTTCCCCTTCTTCTTCTTCTTCTCCGGACACACAACTCCATAGTGTCCCATCTTTTGACAATTCCAAAATTTCACCTTGGAATAGTCCTTCTGTGTGTTACCCTATTTACCTTTACCTTTGCCTTTGCCCCCACCATTGCTTGTGGAAGCCTGCTTCTTCCCTTTTCCTTTCTTGCCTCCTGCTGACAGTGCTACATCCTCATCCTGCTCAACTGGCTTAGCTGCCCCAAGCTGACCTTTCCTGATCTCTATCTGAATTCAATCATCCCAAAACCTCTCCCATGTGGGAAGGGTCTCACGTGCACAAACCCCATCAACAAAGTTCATCCATGAACGGGGGAGCCCATTCACTGCAATCCGCACCAACTCAGTGGGTGGAATGGCCTCTCCAATTGCTGCCAACTCATCTCTCACATTAGTAATCTTTGTGAGATATCCAGCTGCACTATCATTACCCATCTTAATGTTCTTCAGCTTCTCCTTCAGGACCATTTTTCGGTTCTCATTGGTACTCTGGTAGAGATTGGACAATGCTGTCCACATCTCATGGGAATTGCCCTTTCCTCTCACATGAGGAATGCAATGGTCTTTGACTCTGTCTAGAATAAACCTTTTATCCTTGTTGTTCTTTTTATTATACTCAGCCAACTGAGTAGCATCAGTAGGCACAACAACAGGGTTCTGTGTGGTATGCACCATGATATCCTAGACTTCTGCCTCCTCAAAGATACTCTGTAGTCTCTTCTTCCAAACGTTGTAATTTGTATGCCCATCCAGCCTATCCTCCACCCTCAATCCTAATGACATCTTTCTGTCTTAAAAATGAAAAATAACACTGCTGTAGTAAAGATAAAACTGCTGTTTATGAAAAATCAATTTGTTGGAATTTTCTGAGTGAAAAATCAGCAAGCTGTAATTTTCCTCCTTGTTGTCCCAAACTGCACTTTAGCACTCAAGCTCTGATACCATGTAAAAATTTCTCATTTCCTACCCCGGTTTTCAGTTTCACTTTATTTCTCCCATATAGTTAAATGCCCTTTCCCATATCCATACATTCAACAACTGAAAAAATAAATTTTTGCTGAAAACACAAATTCTGGAAATTTTACAGAATGCTGG